>JASKDV010207666.1:0-10480 GCA_032466395.1 Aegires albopunctatus
CAATGACAATACACGTACACATCAGAGAGTGAAAGCATAGATCTAACTGGTAAACCCTTTGTCAACAGGAAAAAAACCAACACATTCTAACGTGGATGGGGCATGTTTTATCACAGGCACTGGTCCGCGCATCTCATCGTTATGTTCACGGAAGTCTCACCGCGCCCCCTTTTTCCGCCATTTTGAAAACCCCGGAATAACGACACCCCTGAATAACGACATAATTTTCCAGTCCCGGACGATGTCGTTATCCAGGGGTTGCACTGTATTAATTTAATCTGTAAAATTTATGAATGTATAAATTATAATAAATATAGTTAGGGAATTTTGTAACACAATAAAATTTCTTTTAATTTTAAACGTTGTCTCTGAACAATATGGTATTTTTAAGCCATACTGATTTCTTTTTTTCTAACATTACTAACAATGTAATAAAGGGTGCTTTTGACTGCATTCAAATACAATTTCCAATTAATATGTGTACTCGTCTGGTTATCTGCATAATTTATTTTCTGTCTATTTTCATATTTCGTTTGCGTTGTGATCACTCAGATCAGATAAGTCAGTCAAAGCAAATTTTTCAGGAGAAGGAAAAAACTGATTTATGATGTCTATGTTTAAAAAAGTTATAATGTAGTTTTAATCCTTATTCATCCTTAAGCAGATTTGATTGATTAATATTGATATAGAGTAAGCGAATATATGGTAGAAATTGATTTTATAATTTGGAATTGACTTATCTTAATTTCCCGTTGTGATAAGATTGGATAACCACCATTACTGGTCATTATCTGATCTTATTGCATCGATGTTGGACTGCGGTTTGGTCTTTACTGTCGGTTATCCGAACCTATCACGTACAGGTGTTATTTTTATCGGCTGTTGTCTGTATTTTTTACAATGATCAATTGTTTTGGGGTTGTTGTTTTTTTTTTAATTTTTAGGAAATCAATTAAATTAAGTTAAAATACACTATTCCATTCACACAATGGAGCCTGTGGGAAGCATGATATTTATTTATCATGACTTTTTTCATCGATCTTTTAAATTTATGTTGCATAAAAGTGCATAATATTGGAATAGAATCTATTTTCTTTTTTTCTACTTCTCCTCTTCATTTATCCACCTTCATCTTCTCCTTCTTCTCACATCCCTTTTCTCTTCCTTCTCCACCTCCTTCTTCTTCTTCTCCTTCTCTTTCACCTCCACCTCCTTTCTTCCCTCTCTTTCTACTTTGCTACTTATTCTCCTTATTTTCTTCCTCCCCTTTCTTCTGCTTAACCTTTTTCTTGTCCTCCCTGTCCTTCTTATCCTCTTACTTCTTTTGTTTCCCTTTTCTTCTCATCCTTGTTTTTCGTCTCTCATCAATCTCCATCTCCTTCTCGTCGGCCTTCTCCTTTTCTGCTCCTTATATCCTTCTTCTCCTCGTTTTCCGCCTTCTCCCCATTCTCCTTCCCTAGCTCCTCCTCCTTCTTCTCAACCTTCTCGTTCTTCTCATCCTTCTACTCATCTCACTTCTGCTTCTCCCCCTTTTTCTCTTAGTCCTCTTTTTTCTCCCACTACTTCCTTCTCTTTTGACTCCTTCTCTCCTTCTCCTCTTTTGTCTCCTTTCTCTTCTTCTCTTACTCCTCCTCATCATCATCCTTCTGTCCTTCTCCTTTTACTCATTCTCCTCTCCCCATTTTTTTTCTTCACCTCATCCTTCTTCATTCCTTCATCCTCCTTCTTCATTCCTTCATCCTCCTTCTTCATTCCTTCATCCTCCTTCTTCTTTCCTTCATCCTCCTTCTTCTTCCTCTAATTCTTATCCTTCCTCTTCTTCACATCATTTTTCTTCTTCTTTTCATCCTTTTTCTCCCTTTCTTCCTTCTTCTACTTCTCATACTTCTTCCCCTCCTCCTTTATCTTTTCCCCATCCTTCTTCTTCTCCTCATCCTTCTTCTTCTCCTCATCCTTCTTCTCTTCATCCTTCTTCTTTCCCTCACTCTTCTTCTACTTCTCATCGTTTTTCACCCCCTCTTCTTCCTACTCTCATTCTTCTTCTACTTCTTCCCCTCATTCTTCTTTTTCTTATCCCCATCCTTCTTCTTATCCAATCTTATCATGATGGAAACGATTTGTTTCTTATGCAGATTGATACCATAACACATGTAACAATTCAGCTTGAAGCAAATTGATGGAAATTTAAGTGTTATTATATGATTTTTTGAAATATTAAATATTTCATCATTATTTGAAAATGGAAAAATTACCTTATTCAGACGCAGATGACCACAACAACATTGCAAGCAAAACACTGAAACTTACTAAATATAGAGTTACCAACATATACTTATAGCTCAATTTTTCAGGGCATATCAGATCATTATAAAGCAGTGAAATTATGAATAGAATTAGCATTTTGACACTTTAGCACGCTGTGAAAAATGAAGAAAAAAGGAATTTTTTTTTAGCCAATTTCAAAATTGTGACAATAATCATTTAATGAACCAATATTAACATATATCAAATTAAAGAAAATTTCAAGTAGAATACAAAGAAAACTTATTTTTGACATCTGATAACATAATTATATTAAACTTTCATAATCAAGAAGTTCCAATGTCTTCAAAATATGAAAAAACCCCAAGAATTTTTTGTTTACTTAAAAGTTATATATTTAAAAAGTGTTCAACCAACCAATATTAGTACGTAGTCACATGCATCCGCCACGTACATATACACACACACACACGCACTTCTCATGACCCAGACATACTCACTCTCAGTCACACATCTGCCTCTAATTAAATATGTTTTCTTTTTGAATTAATTCAATATTTTTTACTCTGGATCCTGTTGTACCAGAGATAAAAGAATTTATTTTGTAGAGACATTTACATGTATTTTTGAAAAACCCTTGTCAAGATTTTATGTCTGAACGCTGAAAAGGTTTGCTATTGTCAATGTCAGTATTGGATGTATCATCCAATTAACATTCATAGTCTCACCTTGCATCATGGTTCAATTTAATGTAATAATAAAAGTAATATTGAATTATTTCTTGTTATCAAGTTATTTCATGTATTTAAAGTTCAGTGATTGTCCTTCTGCTTGGGTTATTATCTAGACATTATTAATGGAAATGTTTATTGGATAGCTTAGTAGCTTACGGAGCTAACACGGGTCTGCACTCAACACGAGTTCGAATCTTGGTCAGCGCAGGCTTTATATTGAAATCTGATTATTCAAATTCCTTGTTTCCATATCCTGTGGTAGGCAAGATATAAGTGCCTAGTCCTATGGAAGATGGACTATAAATTTGGAGGTCCTATGTGCCTTTGTGCACGTAAAAGAACCCTCGGTGATAAAATATCGATAAGAGTAAGAGCAGGCTGTTCTGGTCGTCACCCTGGCAAAATTCAATTCCTGCCATGGGGTAGGAGTACATGTATTTAGAATATTCCCAAACAGACTTTTGTTACTTAGGCATGTTGACCTAACGGTGTTCAACATGAAGCTTCTCTTTTCCTCCAAAGATTTAGATTTTCTGCTGCACTGCTAACAAAAAAGGAAGAATTCTATTTTTATTAAGATGTAGATCTATTACTATAAGTAAGCAACATTTATGAAAATCTCATACTTAACCAGTATCTTTCTTCTTAAATTCTAATAATTAATTCTTTGCAATCATCTATATACTATGATCTGCAAAAACGTTGTGATTAGCAGCTGTCCTCTAAGTTGCAAAGCTCTTGGTCAAGAGGAAAATCTTGAGACAGGACATGAGCATTTCTCACTTCAGTGTCAAACTGGCAGTTGGCAGAGTCATCTTCATTCAACAAACCCCAATAACGTGCTCTTTATCTTTATCCATACCATAAGTGGGCAAGCTTTGCAGGGAGAGACAAGCACCTTTATCATTATCATTCCCAGACCTAGGTTTAGACTGTCGTCATTGTCATCTTCTGCATTATACTCAACTCCAAATACATTCCAGTGTGGAAATTGGAAATAAAAAGGACGATAAATCTGACTTGTCTGATTAGTTCATTTAGTAAAATAGCATTGAAATATAGATGTAAAGTAAAGTTTCCCATTCCCACCATACTCATTACTGAGCGTAGAGGAAATCAGTAGTGTCCCAATTTATTAAGGCATATGGCTTTGTGTGGTAGTTTGCCATTGCTTTTGCCTGATCTAAAAAGACCTAGCTAGCTACCCATTCACTGCTTGGTCGACAGGGAAGCTATGAGAAAAATCTGCCAGGACAGGGTTTGAACCTGGGGCTCGCAGTTTGACAGCCCAATGCTCTTCCAACTGAGCTACCTAGTCTACGAAAAATAGATGAGGCGATCATTTATTAGGGGGAAGGTACTATGTATTTCATTATACAATTCCACTAAGGAACATATTAACCAAAACCCACTCATACCAGGACTTTCACTCTGCCTAATTGATGATCTTTGAATGTCTCCACAACAACTGCAACGAGGATTAATCAGCAGACCACATAAAAATGCAATGCCATTGTGGTTTGTGGGCAGTAGCTTGCCATTTTGCCAGTCTCTGTCCTAATCTAATCTATCTAGAGCTTGAGAGCCTCTAAGACCATCATGCAGTGTCTTGAAAACCTAAGCATTAGCAGTAGAGTTGTCCCATTAGGTCAACTCATTTAAAATCTTTACACCTTTTATCTGCTTTGCTTGTAGTGGTAGTAGTAATTTCGAAGTTCTACTGATCCAGATCACTACTAAGTTAAAGTAAAGATTGTATTAAGTCTTTTGACAATTCGAATGCCAATCTTTTCTCTCTTTTATCATGAACAACATAAAATGAATTGTACCAATAGTATATCAAAATATACCAAACCAATGCTGCCGTGCAAAGTGCAAAGGCAAAGCGACATGTCTCCATCTTTTCGTTTCATTGGGCTGATCATGCCTCTAAATTTATCCTGTATAATATCTCATATCTCCATTAGAAATGGTATTTTAAGTATTTTGAAGTAAAGTTACTGTGTACAGCGTTCATTACTTTTCAAATGTGCAATTTTGAAAGTTGTTTTAGTTTTATTCATTTTTCTCGGAGTTGAAAAGGGGAGATGGACATGTCAGTTTGCCTTTGCATGGCAGAATGTACCAAACCCACTGTTATTGGTTAGAATTCCATGTAGCACAAAATTTAATTTGAAATCTGATCAAATTTCAAGCAAAATATGTCCTACTAATGGTAAACTAATGGATCCCACAATACCATGCCAATGGTCAGGAGGAAACCTTAGCAAATACTTCAGGATGTTTAGTCGATTTGGTTTGACCTACTTTGCCACATTGATTCTGCACTGTCATTATTGCCAATGACCACCACTTTTGAACTAAAATTCAAACTAATCATAATAACAAAGAGGTCTATATTATATACTATATTAATGCACTGGTGTACAAATATGGAATACAGGTTTTTTTTTCCAAAGACCCATCTATACACCGATTTTCCTTGATGATGATGTCTAAATTCGTAAAATCAAGGCCTTTTATTTTTTTTCTAATGTGATTTATCAAAAGAATAAACATTCAAACACACCATTTTTGCCTTACTCAAATCTTAATTTTATAAGAGATAATGAAATTTCTTAGGATCAAAATTGACAAATTCAAAATGGCCAAATCCCCTCAAATCTAAAAGTTCAGGGGTATTCAGATTCTAGCAATAGGCCTTCCCCCTTCCTCCCTAAGTGTGAGTTCACTGTGTGCACATTTTTGCAAGATATAAATATTACGTGGAAAAATTATTTAGATTGCATATGTATAAGTATAAGAATGAGTTGAATAATGAAAGTACATGTATTTCTGATTCTATATCTACAAACAGCCAAGATCTAACTATTGATCAGGCAGATTCAACCAAATACAGATGACTTCTTTGCACACGATTTAAGTTTGAAAAAAGAAAAAAATGTCCCTGACCTTTGGATTTTACAAGGGATAAACTAAATGAGTACACGAGATTAATACTCGATGATACTTCTTTAATAATAAATAAATAAAAGTAAAAAATGCATCAAGCAAGAATTGAACCACAGCCCACAAGTAGTTAGGAATTTAAATTCAACAGATACTACCCCACCACTTTGACTTTGACCTACTGTTAATGGATCACCAAGAATTTCACATTACAGGAAAAAGCGTAGGCCCTCAGTAATATTATATTGTGAATCTTGGTCTGAGACGGTCACTTTGTTACAAATTTACAGATTAAATAATGATATTTATTAATTATTGCGGTGTATTATACTGGTGTATAAATGTCGAATCCCCCCTGAATTCCATATTTGTGCATGGGCATATAAATATTGGCTTTCATAATAATCCAAGCCATTCATATATTGACATTTTTCATCAAGTTGGGCATAAATTAAGAGACACATTTTGCACCATTCTTAATTCTTATAATTTATTCAATTTTTACATGAAATTACAATTACAGTAGATTTAATCACTTTTGCTACATGAAATTGATAATAAAATTAAATAATAATGGAATTGAATAAGATTGTGCTTATTTCAATTTCTCAATTATGTAAGCTTCTACATATTACATTTAAAAAGCCATGCAGACAGAATAAAACAGACTGAAGCAAAAGACATTAAGATTAAAAGATTCATTTTTAACTGGTCATATCATTGCCAAATGATGGAAAAAAGAAATAAATTTAAAAAAGATTCTCATCTTATTATATATAGGAACAAATTGTATGACAGATGTATCCCTTAGTATTTACACAGACAATATATTATATATACATAAAATGTATACATACAATGATTTGCCATACATAAAAACAATCACGAAGTATTGATAAATAATGTTTAAAATCAAATTTTAAAATTCTCTTTAAAAAATGTTTCGATTATTAATCTTTAATAAAAATCTAGTATCCAATGGTAATGGTATATAAATCAACTTGCTTAGAGCATGTCTAGGCAAAGATGCCTATTTGGCTGAGATGTAACTGAAGAGTTGTACCTATGCAAACAGAGAAACTAAATTAAACATTTCAAGTGTCAACATCAAAATGGAAAAATCAGAAAGTGGAGCAAAAATGGAGAAAGCCTTCATCAAAAACTAAAATGTAATCTATTTTAAAAGCCAACCAAATGAATAAACTTAAAAAAGGAACTACAAAAAGAATCATTGACTCAATGGAGTGGAAAGCATATTGTAGAGACATAAATATTCTTTTAAAACGATCACACATTTGATCTCAGAAGAAATAGTTTCAATGATGCATGAATAATTGTATCTGATAATACTTTACAATTTCTATATATATAAACAATTAAGAAGCTTTATATTACGAATATAGTTTGTCATGCCAATTAAACAGAAAAAATACATTTAAAAAATAACAAAGCAAGAGAATCTCCTCTAACTGCGATACATTTTAAATCAATATCCTTGATTTTGAGGTGGAGGTGGGGGAGGTGGACCTGTCATTGGTAAAGGTGGCCTTATTTGTCCCACATTCTGACCCCAGCCAGACTGTTGCTGCTGTTGCTGTTGCTGTTGCTGTTGTTGCATCATATACATCTGCTGGGTTTGAGCATTGTTATAGTTGTTTCCGGACATTGATCCTTGATTGGCCGATCTCTGGTGAAAATTACCCTGTTGGCCTGGAAAATTTCCCCTCATGTTTGGTGCAGTATTATTGCTTTGAAAATTTGTGCCTGCGCCAGTTCCTCCAAGAAGAGGTTTGGGTTGGTTCTGTGTAAAAGACAAAAAACGACGATGACTAATATCAAAACAACTCTAAAGAGTAAAACTTGGACTAAAAGAATAATAATAAGACAAACTTACAATCCTACTAGTTGGCATTTATCAATTTTTTTGTGTTAACTAGTACCTAAATTCAATTCCAAGGGGGTAATTTAGTAAACATCAAAAATAGAAGTAATATTCATGTGGGCCATGGATCCATTTATATCATTTTTTTTTTTTAAATTCAAAAACGTGTTCATTATTCCTTCATTGTCAAAATCATGGTGTTTTGAATAATTTCAATCAAACTGACTAACATTTACATGCATATGTATTGATGCCTAACTTGAGAAAATTATACCGTTCTTTTGACTTTTTAAAGACAAAAATCATATTAATTCTTTCATTTTTTAGGTATAAATGTTTTTCAAATTCTTGCATTGATAACCAACTGATAGCTGTTACGATTGGTCATGTGTTGTAGTATAGTACAAGAAAGAACATACACCAATTCCGTCTTTTCATTGATTGATGATAAATAAAATATTTCAAGGGAGCAACTCTTTCTATATTTTTACTAACCTGAGAATAAGACTGATTAAAGTTTTGCCCTCCCATCTCGTTAGACCTTTGCCCTTGATTGGCAGGTCCTTGATTGAAAGCACCAGGCTTTTGTTGTTGAGAAAAAGCACCTGGTTTGGACTGGTGGGGTTGAGAGAATGCATTTGGTTTTTGAGAGAAAGCCCCTGGCTTTGACTGTTGAGAGAATGCACTGGGCTTTGAATGTTGGGAGAATGAACCAGGTTTAGCATGTTGAGAGTAAGTGTTTGGCTTATCTCTACCAAACTGGTCTCGTCCACCACTGAAAGGGAAAGAAAATTGAATTACGGTTATATCACATCAAAACCAGTTTAAAAACAGAAAAATCAGATTTAGATTTGTAAACTTATCCATGTGAGATTGTGATTTTTTCTCTCACCAAAAAGTTAAATTTAGCTCCTTTGCTACACTGACATTGAAACAATATAGACATGGATTGTTTTGTCTTTGATTTCTAAAATTCATTACATTACTCAGTAAATCTTCAGGAGGCAAAAATATAAATTTGACTATTAAAAGTTGACTTATCCAACAGTTAAAAGTGTTTGAAAATGATGCAAAAAAACTACATTTCTGTGGCATCAAACTGCATCTTCAAATTTAGCAATGATTTTTCTCATAAACAAGCAAAAAGGGGAAATGAAACAGTCTTGGGCACTTTTCTTGCATTTTTGAAATTACTTTAATACAGTGGTTCTCAAACAGTGCGCCCCAGAGCTCTTTCAGGTGTGCTCTGTAGCATTCATTTCAATACATTGATGAGGAAATAAGAATATGTTTCTCAATCATAACACCAAACATCAAAGAAATTGCAAGGTCTCATCAAGCTCATGACTGTTTCTCATTAACACAGGATTGAATCAACGTTATAGAGTTATGTTAAATATGCTTTTATTAAAATGTGTTACTTTTCTTTATATCCAACTTAAGTATAACATATTAGTTCTATTTTGTATACAGTGTGCCAGCAAGTATCTGTAGTATTGTAAGGGTGCTCAGACTGTAGTAAGAAATAAGATTGAGAACCACTGCTGTAAGGTACCACTACCAATGGCTCATTTAAATCAATAATTGGCTGCAAGATGCAGAAGTTCAAAATACTTTTCTGTAACTTGAAGAGCAGAGACAAATTTACTAGTATCAAATGGTCCCAGCCTTCACAAAAGTTCATAAGGTCAATGAAAAAAAGGGAACCCCTGTGAAAGACCATTGACAGTCTTGCCTTAGATAACCGGTCCTACAGTTAGTTCTAGACTGAAAACTGCTAAACCAGTTCAAGAACTAAAGCCGTTCACACCATTAACATTTTCAAATGTACATTTTAATATTTTGGTCATCATTGACAGCTTTTACGAAATAAATCATTAATTAAAACAAATGTGCAATCATAGTATGAATCGATACTTACGAGAATGCTCCTGACCTTCCGGAAAAACGATCTCTACCACCACCTCTGTCATCTCTTCCTTTGTTTCCCCATCTACTATTGCGCCCTGATAGATAATTGAAAAATTAAAAAAAAATTTTTACATTAGTTGCTATTTTAAGCCAAGGACAATATCAGACCTGCAAACCCAAAAAGCTGAGTTGGAGTGAGATTTAAACCAACTGAGCGTGAGATTTACTGTTCTTTGAGTAGGCAGTTCAGTGAACAAACGCGTGGCTGAGCCAAACGGGCGCTGAAATTTTTGTGCCGTCTCGCGGGCGTCCGTCGAAAGGGTTACCGTCGCTTTTTGATTTTTTCATTTCCTTTCATCCACCCCTTTGCCACTTCCTGTACATCATTTTAAAGTGCTTGAATTTCTCTTTTCAATGGCAGCTTCCACATCAAAAAAGGAGTTGTGAGTCAGGAGTTATCATCGATTGAAAATAAGCAAATTTTTGTTAAGTATTTAAATGAAAGCTATTTATCAGTCTTTTATAAGATTACTCTGCCTTCTAGATTTATATCTTATCTCTATTATATAAAAAAATTAGGGAAATCAAACTATGCGAAGTAGGTTTTTAGCTTGCCGCCACCACCACATATTTTGAAGTTTTCATGTTTTCATCCGTAGGAACCACCCGATCGGCTTGCGAGCTATATTTAGTAACACATTCGAAGTGTTCAGTTAAAATGTAATTCTTTGTCATTTGTTCA
>JASKDV010207677.1:0-10480 GCA_032466395.1 Aegires albopunctatus
GTGTAAGTGTGTTTGTGTGTGTGTGTGTGTGTGTGTGTGTAATTACTGCTTTTTAATATGAGGGGTGGCATGGAATTGAGAGGTTAGGAAAGAAATAAGTCAGCAATGGGCAAAGGGGGGCAGCGCCTCTTGTTGAGTATTTTGTTTGTTGTCCCATCAACTATTTTCAACAATGTTTTTACCTTAATAACGTACATTATCTTTTTGAGACCTTTGTTATGTTCTCCTTACATTTTTCCCATAAACATCATACCACATTAAATCTACGGGTACTGTTGCAGCACACGTATTGCTACTGATAATGTTTCTTCGATATATTTAATTTACAACAGGTGTATTTTTGGGGCCGTATGCGAAAACCTCAGCTTTAAAGGCAGTCGTATTTCTAGGATCCTATCTGACCAAGGGTAATTCACTCAAAGACTATCCTCTTCCCCTACTGACTCTTTCTGGAGAACTGGACGGTCAGGCTCGCATTACCAGAATAGCAGAAACTTTCCAGTGAGTTACTTTTGCTAATACATGTACATGTATGTCTTTTATTTCTTGCGTTTCCTTTGTTTATTGTTTGTTTTGTTTTTTAACAAATACATCTCCGAAAAGAAATATGCCATTTGGATTTCATGGTCAACAAGGGTCAGCCATAAGAACAACACTGTAAACGTAGGCAATTTCGCCCAAGAGTTAACCAGGTGTCCAATGAGATTTGAACCCATGACCTTTCGTTTGCGGGTCCAACTGCCTTTGTTCGGCCACCATACCTTATCATCTTGCTCATAGTACTTGCAAATCGTAGTGTTTGCAACGGCAAGGTTGTAATAAAAATTGCACAAAATGGGAAACTTTCCCACACTGTCTAATCAAGTCACTTAATATTTTGTATTAGTTTTAGGGCCGTGACCGTAGTGGCAGTGAAGAAGCTTTTCTCGAAAAGAATATCTACAAAACGATTTATTTTAGTAGTATACACAAACTTCACTCATAGAGGCAACGTTAAGCCATGACGGACTCAATGTGAAATTATTTTTTTTCTTGAATAAATCTGGATTATTCTGTCATTATGAGCACGACCTAAGAGTCTCCAAACTAACTTTCCATTTGCTCTAGATATGTGTACCCATTCCTCTGAGGATTATTTTCATTACATGATATAACCCATTCCTTGATTGTTTATTTATTATTATTATTATTTTTTTTTAAGAGGCTGATACATGTAGGTCTATCAATTCAATGTTGAACATTGTTTGATTAAATAGAATCGAGATTTGTTAATACTTAGCCATGTGCATGGATGATAAGTGACTAAAGAAATTAAAAAGACCGTCAACTTGAAAAATTGTCAAATTAACACTTGGAACACTTCTTTACATTACATGTACTGATAATTGAATCTATGTTAGCATACGATAATCCTTAATATGTATAATTATTACCAGAGATCTCCAAAACCTGGTCAAGAAAGACGTAAGTGCAATCTACTCCAAGCCAGTCCTCAATATCAAAGGATCAGATCATGCTCAGTTTGCCTCTGGTCCTATGCCATCGGCAGTAACTAAGTACGATCTAAAACCTGAAATTAGCATAGAGGAGGCCCATAAAGCAATGGGGGTCTACATCAGTGATTTCATCACAGTTCAATTTAGCAACCATCAACAAGATGTGAATCAAGCTAAACAAAACCTCAGTAATGCTTATAAAGACTCTCAAACAAGATTTCAGGTAAACCTTACTTTGAATGCAACTGAAGGCTCAATGGATAAAGTAACTAGATGTCTTTAGTGGACTTAAAAATATTCAATTCAATCCCTTCTTACACGGATATTTTATCGCAGATTAATTCAGCTGATACATCTTCATACAATGTGATCTCCACTGTAGATAGTTTATGAAAACAAACCATCGTTGAATGTACTATCTCTAACCAGAACAGTTCTTACTAGAAGAAATGCCTCTGAGATGGAAACATTTAATTTGAGAAATGCCAATTTATTTGGTTTTAATCTCAGTGATTATGCAATTTTATAATCTTACTTTCAAATCGTTAATGCTTTTTCTTCTTCTCTTGTTCACGCAGCCCCTTCTTAAAGTAAGGAATCTGGACAAATCAAGTTCTAGCTCGCCATGGGCAATCACAATGCAAGAGATGATGGCAGGCGACAAAAAGTCAAACATAAAGGTGACCCAATACCCGTACTTTTATCATAATAATTAATATCTTACTTAACTTCTGGAAGACATGTTCATAAGTATGTGTGTAACATATAAACTTGCGTAGCTATTATTTTATACAGATGATTCTAGGTTACAAAGAAATGAATAAATGTTATTTTTTTATGAGTATGAGAACTGCCTTTCATGAAAACAGGCCTAATGCCTTTCCTGTTGAACAACATCAATAATTGATTACGTCTATTTCAAAGGATATTCTATATAATTTCATAGGTTAACAATGAAGTTGAAGATTATATGAACTTTATGAACTCCAAGCCTTCAATCAAAAACAATGGGGAAGACCAACTTATCGTTGATACAACCAGTCGACTCTCATACCCCAGCAATCCTTTGGACATTTCAACTATCCCCGAGAGTCCAAATGAAATTAATGTCAAAATGAAATCCTTGGATGCCATCATAGCTGCCTTAGATAAGCAGAATGTTCTGACGACCAATACACAAAAAATATCATGCAAGGATCTTAATCAGGTCAGTTTTTGGGTATGAACCAGTTGACAATTAAATATATAATATTATTTAATACTAACATGAAAAGAAAAAAAAAATAGTACATGGTGTTGATATTACCTGATGAAGAATTGACACAACTTTAAAACCAGTATTTTGCAGTCTTCAGCGAATTATTAAGATTTCGTTTGCCAAAAAACTTGATTGATATTTCTGTGACGTCATCTGCGCAGAATGGCAAATTTAGTTCAACGCCAAGAATTTGGAAACGTTTTTCCCTTTGTTTCTAAATGAATAAATCTATATTTTGCAATCCTCAAAATCTGTGCTTTAGAGATACAATTATTGCTTCCACTTTTATAATCTGTCAAAGTCTAGACCATTTTAATTTCCTATAGTTTAGATTCTTTCTTTCATTGTTTATTAATTTCCCCTGTCATTACTGTCAATCCCAAAAGGTGGCCATTGACGTTGCGTTCAACAGTTCTACACCGGAAGCTCAGCGTCGATATCAAGCCAATGGGAGAAAAATTTATTTAAAGGACGACATTAAATACTCGACAGAATTTCAATGGATTGCGGCTAGTCTCTCATTGCAAGAAGATGATAATGGTTTGACAGTACAGTCTCATTCCCTATACACCAGTCTGAAAAGCTTCATCTTGCCAGGCATGTATAACTGCAAAAGTCTCTCACCATACAGAGCTATGGAATGGATGAATGTCGATTCTCTACGTGGTCACAATCCTTAAACAATTATGAATCAGAGATGATGTCAAAATCTTTGCATCAGGGTGTGAAAATATTTTTTTTTAATTTTAGATTTAGATGGTCGGGAATCTCATCAGGAAACAGAGAGTGCATGAAAAATATGATGAATTGTGAAAAACAGTTACATGTATGTAGCATTAACCTTGTATCATCTAGAGCACTTCGTATACATGTACATATGTATAGCCTCAAGGTTCTGTTTCTTTTGAGTTATAATCATTATTATCTGAGTAGGCTACTCAGTAATATTTGAAAAATATTCAATTAAGAAAAATCAAAATATCATGCAAATCATACATTGTGTTGCATTTTTTGAAATACCAATCACTTCAAAATCCAAGGTAAAAATTTATAAGAATTGTTTATTTCAACATGTTTGCAAATTTTCAGGTACATTTTTTTTAATCACGTTAACAGTAATATTAGTATTAACTTTTGTATATTACATTCTTAGGAATATAAAGCTAATATGTGTATCACTAATTCTTTCCCATATTTATGTGCATAACCAAATAACATATGAGTTTAATATATTCATTAACAAACGCGTAGATAAATGTCTATTTACTCATGTTTCCAAGGACACATTATAGATACAGTACATCACTTTTTAGTACATGTAAATGGGAACAGTTTTATCTCACATCAAAAATAACTTAAGTATCTTCTCTAAGACACAATAGAATAAACCTGGCCATACATGTTCGCTGCATATTTGAAAACTGAAGGAACATTCTTTTCTGATGATATATTATTGCTTGGCATTTTTGCTGGTGGGTCTGTGCTTATTTTTCAAACCCTGTTGAGGAGGTACATGGAATGTCACGATCCATGAGCGAGTGGGCATGACAAGTGTTACTAGATCATCACGGCAACACCAAAGAAGGGATCGGCAATGGCCCATTCCCCGCCCCCAACTGTCATCAGGACCCTTCAGCTCTTCAGTTAGGCTGTATCATATAGGCAATGGTCCAATTTTATATATTATTGCTTACCAGGGTAAGTAAAAGTGTTCAACTCAAAACAATTAGTAGCAAAATCACCACACAGAAAGCTGCATGATATTCAAAAGAAATAAGTCTACAAAAGTAGCAATGCAATGGATTAACTTCAGCACAGCTTCATTAAAATGTTTTTCACAGAGATTAAAGCACCAGATGCTTTTGATACACTAACTTTGAAGAACCACATGACTAAAAACATAACTGTTTTCTTACAATCACATCCATTTAGTCTAATGTTGATAATTGATGATTAGCATCACGACCTAGTTTTTTTGACATTTGAAACAGGTTTATTTTTTGTCTTGTATCATTTGACTATCATGTTTAAAGGCTTAATGTGCCAAATTTAAATATTATCACAACTTTTAATCATTTACTTTGTTAAGCGTTGGTGTAATGGTCATTTGGTTACAGGCATTGACCAATGAGTCAAACATAACAAATTGACCTGTCTCTTTGAATTTAGAACGTAATAATATGTCCATGTCAGGGTTATGGAGCATATACAGCACAGGACAGATCAGATGATTCACTTTCAAAGATAATTGTCAAATTTATGATAATTGGACATTTGGTTACAGAAATATGGCAAGTATGATAGGGAGATGTTAGAAAAACCAGTTTTGAGAAATGGAGAAATTGGCAAATAAAGATGAGGAACCTTTTCACCTGTTTCGAGCATGGTTGAAGAATTGAATGCTAAGAAATTTTGATATTATTTCCCCAATTTGCATCACATTTTGCAAAGGATTAATTTAGTATGATACCTAATGCTTGATAAAAACTAAACAGCGTTAAAACTTTCATTTGAGCCGAATCACATAACACTTCATTTGACGTGACAAACTGTTTTGCATCTTGTTCAGCAAGGCCAATTTTCTTCCTTTTGGTTCCTCCCCTTACCTCGAAACACGGCCAAATTCCAACATTATACACATGAAATCAAAGCTTTATCTAAGACTTGTCCAACCATATATTATGCAATACGATTACTATAACACAATGTGGTGCTGCTTCTATTGCAGACCCTGCCTACAAGCAAAGTTCATTAATCTAATCTCCTGTCCACTCATGCATGTCACTCTTGTGACCAGATGACCAATGAAAAGGCCATGTGGTTGGCTGATAAGCAAAGAAGAAATTCTTAGCTATCTCTTGACCAACTCAGATCCGGTAGACAACTTCTGTCTCGTAATTGATTTTAAAATTGTCAAAAATGTGATTTTCTGTAATTAAATTTGATGGAAAGTGGGCACAGAAAAACATATTACTTTTATAACAGATATAGAGTTGAGCATTTGGAAACAGCCATAATCTGTGATTTGAAATTGCTCTATCCCAAAACAACCTGTGCATGACTTATGTTCTGCTTCAAAGAAACAGGTCACAAATAATGTATCTCCATTATAAATTATAACGGTTGATTCCTGTAATATTCTAAAATGCATTAAACACTTTGTAACCTAATTCTACTGGGCCTGTGAGAAGAAAATATAAAGTGTCATGTTACTGTTGCTGTATAAAATGATTATGCAGAGTTCAATCCCTCATGAGTATGTCTGCACCCTCTTTAGATCTGTAGAATTTTCTCTTTCACAAACATGTTCAGGACTTTTTGTGTAACAGACCTGTCAAATAGATGAAAATGCAAATTATAAAAAAAAAAAAAAAATCGTTTTTGCAAAAGAAAATGTTGATCAACATAATGTGACCTACTTTTGTTCATGCATAATTTGCTTTAATGGAACAGTGGAGCAGTTTTAAAGAATGGTGCGATTCACACACCCTGAATAGATTCCAGTTAGTCACAAGTTTTACCCAAAGCTTTTCCATTCAGGCCACCACCAATCTGGCATACTAATGCTGAAAATAATCTGAATTTCACTCACTGACACTTGATTAATTCAACAAAAGTGACTTGGTTTATTGCAATTCAAGCACACTATGAAAGATCATTAAACAGTTATTCTTTACAAAACTTTGTCTAGATTAGTCGAGTACTATGGCAGAAGCTTAGGCGTACCAATTTACAATAGGTAAAGAGTAAGAAATGTAGCATTTGTTGAAAGATAATGTTAAGCCACAGTTGAGCGTGATAAAATATTCTGTTTTAAGACATGTCAACTTTGAAAAAGCAATTCATCAGTTTTGGAATGCCTTTGCAAATGGATAACTCACCTCATGGAAAATGTGGGTATCTTAGAGCTATACAAAACAAAGATTCTGTAAGAATCACAAGAATGAGCATAACATTTGTGACCCGAGCATACAATATAGGTATCTGTTGCTTCATGGGAAAATTGTGAGGAATCTGTGGATGACAAATTTTGCATTATGTTTATTAATGAAGGATTTCGATATCACTATGTTTTAAAGAAGAATTACATTCTAACACAATAACTATTCTTTGAGATTGATGCATTGCCTCGACGTTGGTAATAAACATGATTCAATGCTTTCTTTTGGAAACATAGGCATTATGCTGGATGCATATATGCTATAGGAGAAGTGAATTCATCAAATCAAAAACAGAAGTATATGAAAGTGTTGAGCTGCGAACCCAATGACTCACTCATGTGGATCGTTTCACTGTGGAGTCTCAACAAAGGGACGTCAAACAACCCCCACCTCCACACCACACCACAGAGTGGTGAAAATATTAATATTTTTAAACAATGACTATAATATATCTCCCATAAGTAATCATAATAAGTTAACATTACGTTAGGTACACTCAGTAATACTCCATTGAGTTTGATTGTATTTGAACTAGAAGAAAAAGAGGAAAACTATTGAATTCTCAAAAGAGTATTACTGTCTTCTGATCCATCATCAGCAAGAGGAAAGTAGGTGCCTATGACCTGTTTGTAAAATGAACGTAGGAGAGATCTCCTTTTCTCTAGCTTTGCGTTGTCATCCAAATCCCTATTGATGTTAACTGAGCTAAGGCTTCTTTTTAATTTGGTGTTGATGAGGATAAATCTGGTGATAAAAAAAAAAGTAAAGAATGATTTAAGACTCGCATGCACTATAAAAGTTAAAGAAATAATATAAGGTAATTACCTAAATTAAAAAATATATAGGCTACAATGGATCAAATGAACCGCCAATTTTGAATCAAGTCAGTCTGAGATCATTATTTCAAGAGTTTACAAAAATGGTTTTAGATTGGCTCTAAATGGCAGGTTCTTGTCAGAGAAAACCCCCCGCCATAAGACATATTTCAGATTTTCAATTGTCTGTTTCTTGCTGTGACACAACATAGTTGCAATAATAAAAATCAGTAGGTATAATTATATCCTACCCTAAAACATGACTGTTGATATCCATGGTGAGAGGAAAATTCCGAGGATGAAGATGTCGTACAGCCTTTAGACTTTCTACTGCTGGTGTCCAGAATCGGCTAGTCTGTAAATGTTGTAGATTGTATTTGGTCATCATCATTGAATAATGGTTAGTATGTTTCTCTGTAATGCCTAAATATAATTGAGTCCTATTATTTCTCTTCCATATTATGTTAAAATCAATAGGTGCAGATTAAAGAAAACAAAAGCCACCTAAGAATAAGATTATAACTTAGATTGCAATTCCTTCTAGACCACTAACTATCAGTTCACTTATTGAGCTCAGTTTCATCTTTTTCCTATTAAATCCATGATTACTCTATTGAAATACTGGTCTGTCATGTTGTAATGTGTTGATGTGCTCTTGTAGCTTCTTTTATAAATGAAATAATCTTCTTATTCATTTTCCCATTTTCAATTGAACAAGCTGACGAACTAAAAGAAACCCTAGTATCACAGGTTACAGCTAAATTCTTTAGCGCAGGCATGGGCCCTTTTTATTAGCATTGAAGGAGTTATTACATGTATAGCCTTATGATTCATTGAGCTATTTGGTAGAAATTTGCTCAAACCTTATACATGTGTACCGATTTCTGTTTTTATCCTACAAACCTCTTTCTCCAGCTCAGACAAAGAAGGGACTGGCCCACAGATGACACAGACTTGGATATGATGAAGCAATTCAAATGTCAGTAGACGATGTGGGACCTTAAGAAGGATATATGAATCAATATAAAATGGATAGAAAAAATAAAGGGGTACCTAAAATACACAAGAATGAAATGAAGATTTAAAAAAAAAATATATTATGCTCAAAGCTCTTTTCAAAAACTTAATCATTGAGAAGCGACATATGAAGCTTTGGTGGGCTTAAATGATGTCTTCTGGTTACACTTAATGTCAATTAATATACTTGCTGGTTGTGAGGGATGGAAGTTTTGCTTTATGTTGTTTATCAATCTGTCATGTCGTACAATGTGCAGCACCTTAATGTTTCAACGGCAGGGGCTCCAAAAATAAAATCTCGTATTATAGTATTAAAAGGCTTTAATTAGGGCCAATATTAACATTTGTATTGAATGTAAATGATTAGAAGATTGTCCATGATAGTATTATGGCTCATAAAATCAGTGCTGTCAGTTAAAATAAAAGGAATATATATTTGCACCTATCCACAAACAATCATACAGCCTTTTTATAGAAGTGCAGGGTGGTAGACTACATTGGCCAACTTATAACAGGCTGCCGGCTGTTTATCTGATGAGTTTGACATCGGGCATTACTGGGCAATTGCAATTCAATAAAGTGATACATGTATCTATATATTATGAAGCTTAACCACTTGGTCCTAGCTCACTTAATTTGCAATAGCCTTTTCTGTTACTGCACACAGCCCCATCAAATTCTATACACAAAGTCCTTATACCCCCATTGCAAGGAGATGGAGTTTTGCAATAAGTTCTGTTTATGAATTCAGGTAATATTCAATGTTTCCTTTCAGTGGTCATTGTGAAATGTATTTTGTCAACTGTGGTGATACATGAGCTTTCCAAAAAAAAAGTATCAATGTGACCATAAAAGTAGTACAATTTCCCACTCTTGTTACTGAGCTAGAGGAAATTAAGGAAAGCATGTCAATTTTAAGTCCCTTGCTTTCCACGAAGGAGGCCCAGTTACCCATTCACTGTTGGGCCAATGGGAAAGCCAGGAGAAAAAACTGCTGAGACTGGGAGTCTGAACCAACTGAGCTCCCTGGCCTCCACATAACTATAGCAAAGTGAATATCATAAAAACCCTTTTTCCTCACTTACGGTGTACATTGTCAGTGTAATTCTCTAAACACGTAAGTCTGTTATCATTATGAGCGGATATAAGTGTTTAGAGAATTACACCAACAAATTTGGTTATCGATACAATTGAAAATAGGGTCCACTAACGTGGTCTATTATGTGCTTACCGTTGGACTTAGATGAGGAATGTATACAGGAACATCTCTAGATGAACATGGTGAGAATGAAAATATGAGTAATTGTAACAAGGTCAAGGCCGTGGATGACAGAGACCACCATTTGTCTGTTGCAACAACAATTCTTCCATGGACCAATAAGCAACCATAGGAACTTCCTGCAGCCTCTGTGAAAGCTTGAAGGAAGCTCTGGGTAAAAATAATTATAATAATTAGAGTAAGATATGAAAATCAAAAACCAGTCATACAACAATTCTTCCATGGACCAATAAGCAATCATAGGAACTTCCTGCAACCTCTGTGAAAGCATTTGCTAGCCTTATTAACTAATCAATAATTTGCACTCAACCATATACTTTTTTTTATCATGATGCATGTATATGCTGTTTTTATCTTTTTTGAATTTTCTTATGTTTTTTTTGTTTTTTATCTATGCCAAACATAAATTCTATTAGACAGCTTGCCTGATGTATGGAAGCATATGAGATTAAAATTTAAAATGTTCTACCAAACAAATGTATCATCTTGTTAGATATTAAAGATTTTGCTGTTGTTGTTGAGTTTTACCCATTTCCACTACTTAGGTGATATCAGGGTTTTCCTATATTGCTTTGTAAACAGCCAAGGGTTCTTTTCCATGCGTATATTATACACATGGGACCTCCGATATTATAGTCTGTCTCCGATAGGACTTGGCACTCTTTATCCTAGCA
>JASKDV010207687.1:0-29065 GCA_032466395.1 Aegires albopunctatus
ATAATAATAATAATAATAATAATAATAATAATAATAATAATAATAATAATAATAATAGTAATAATAATAATAGTAATAGTAATCACCTAGTTCTGCGCACTCATCTCAGAAAAAGTGCTCGAGGAGCATTACATAATTGTGATAAACAAAGAATCAACAAAAACATAAACGAAACAATCCTTTTTTAAAAAATGCATTCCAATCACACATACAACAGCCTACATAAAGCTATTCTTAACACCATACACTGTCACTGCAATTAGTTGTCACTCGACCATTTACATGTGAACTTTACAATATCATTTACTTGTTTTTTCATATTACAAACATTCTAAGACCCTCTGTTCATTCCTTTACGGTATCGAGAAAAAAATAAGTCAAGACTTTTTAAAACTGGTGGATAGATGACGATTCTATTTCTCTGTAGTACATAATAATATGGTTCCACAGCAGGCCAAAATAGCTAAAGGACTTTCTTTTTTATTTTATTTTTGTACAGCCATATTCTCTACTCTGGGAATTCTAAGAAGAGCACGATCATTCGATAACCTTAATACGAACAGGTTTCGAAATTTGAATGAAATGTTTGAGACAGCGTACCTTCAAGGCATTTCAGTACTAACATGGCAGCATTAGACTTTATACTGATCTTTACTTGAAGCCAACGGAGACTACGTAACAAGATTGACAGTATGGTACCACCCCGTACTAACTGAAGACCTCAACGGATACATCCCAAACCGACCACTTCGGTCATCATACTCCCTGGGACGTTTTGGAACCTCAGATCTCTTTTCTCCGAGCGCGCTTTCTCGCATATTGCATGTTCTATTCTGTGGATAGGGTGCAGGAGAAAGAGAGGTCGCCCCAAAGAGACGTACATGTATTACATTTAATGGCAGCAGTGATGTCAGCGGCACAAGACAGAGATCAGAGACTGTGGATCAAAAGTTAAGGCCCTTGAAGTATGACGCCACTGGGAGGATGTAAGAATTAATTACATGTATTTGTGTATAAAGAAACCTTTACATTGCTGTACCTATCTGCGGACATGACCTTCATATAGAGATATCCACAGTTGAAAACGCCTACTATTATTCCATATAGCATAAAATCTTAGTTTTTGATGGTAACGATCATATCTTTTAAATCCATTCCCTACCTCAACTCCTTTTAATTTTAACTCCTCGGTGTTATTGACTGATTAGTTATCAATACATAACAAAATTATGGAAAACGAAAAATCATTAGATGTACATGTATATAATCACAATGAAAATAGTAAAGTTTCCCATATTTATTTCTGAGCATAGAGGAAATCAGAGTCCCATTTGTTTTAAAGGGACACAGCTTCGTGCAGTTGTTTCCCATTGCTTTCCATGTTAACGTTATCACATTATCAATAGGTTTTTCAGTTAAATAATTTTCAATCCAGTTCCTTGGTGGAGATCACATTTTAGGGCAGAATGGACAGAGTTTTACATGCTAAAAGATACAAATTTGGTAGTGCCAAGAGTTGGCAAGGGCAGTTGTTACAAGATTGATTTCGTGTCTGGATTCCCATTTATCTTGGCACTGAGCGTTGAGTCCTTTGGCAAAACTCTAAATACAATGAATTGTCCAAACACAGATGTACAGTGGATACCATTTGTGACATCCTGGTCTGGTTACAGACATTTGCCATAGTGATTATAGTGATTAGAACTTCAGTTCCCAGCATTATGAGATAATGAGTCTTTAGGAACTGCAATGATGGCAACTTGTCCAGATTTAGCAATAAATAATCCACTTCATACCAATGAAGCCGAGCAAAGCTCTAGTAATAAGGGCCATATCTTCTCATACTGAAAATTACAATTTACAGTTTACATATATACAAATAAGTTTGCAAAGGAAACCTGGTTTAACAAGCAATTATTTATTTCCAAAGGTTGCAATAACAATTATGAATCAAAGTTTTTTTCATCATTAGGAGGGAGGAGAGGAAAGGGGAAGGGGAATCCTTGGTATCACTCAGGAGAGGCATATTATGTGGATTTCTAAATGGGAAATCAAAAAAAGGTTGAGGAAAAGAAAATTGAGTTATCACTGAATGTAGTTAAATGAAGAAGAATCAAATGCAAATGAGTGAAAAAAAAGAAGAAGAAATGATAAAATTAAGAGAAAAAAAAGTACAGGAAAAAAAATGTAACAATTGGACAGTTAATAACGGAACCAACATAATTTTTGTTTGATCATTCTGTAGGTAGAATCAAAAGAAAGATGAACTTACAATTTACATTGCTGCAGGTTAATACAAAAGAATTAGAAACCATACTAAAATTGTAATAATAATAATAATATAATAGAGATAATCACTTATGGCAGAGATTGTTCATAGAAGGTGACAAAAAGTGTAAAAAGAGTAAAACATAAATTGATAAGATTAAAAAAAATTGAAATGAAGCAAGACAAGTAACAGGATGGGAGATGATGAGATAAAGGGTAGGTGCTAAGGCATGCAGAAAGGCAGTCTAAAAAAGAGGGTTATAGCCCTCCTGTATAATATTTATGTGATATACACATACATTACACATACATTGTACATATGTGGATGGATACATATAACATACACATAACATTTTAAAATCACCTGTCATTTAAAAATTGTATCAAATTTTATCAACAGTCCTTTATTCATTTATATACCCACAGTTTTTAAAGCAGAAGAGTCCTATATAACCTACTATAATTGGTATTGACCGCTTGTGTATATTCATATATTTCAAAAGTAAAAAAACAAAACAACTCTTTCTTTGGAGTATTACATAAATATTTGTGGAATTTTAAAAACTATACGGTCAGATCCATGACAGAACAAGAATTCAAGTAGAGCAAATTTTATTTTATTTTTTTCCTTTAAGACAGAACGAGCTCTCATCTGCTGAGATTCCGGAACAGAGTCCAAAAATAGTATGGTATCAACTATGTAAGGAGTACAGTTTTAAATATGTCCTTTTGAATAAACATTTTTGATTTGTGAAAAGAACCCGCCATTGTGAAATTCTGTCTTTGTCTAATAAGTAAAATCACATCTTATGGGTGTTTTTCAAAATATGTATCCGTGAGTGTAAAAGCACTTATCAAAATTTTATTTTCCAAGAAAGATTAGTTAAAAATATTAAATAATATTAAATTAACAATTTTGATCTTTAATGGAATTTGAAATATTATAAGTTATTTTAGGCATCAAAGGCTATATTACCAACAAAATAAATGATTCTACGCCATCATAATTATAATATAACTGATAATTTCAAGGAAATTCAATGAACTGGCTGTATTTGAAAAATAAATAAATAAACAAAAAAATAATAAAATAAAAACTGGAGAAACAAAGATTCTTTGATGCCTGCTATCATGAAACACCCCAAATCTTGTTAAAAAGGTGGATGAATTTATAATTGATAAAAATCAACACATGGACCAATGAAAAACCAAACCATGGGGACAAGATATGTTGATTGTAAAAACAGTTTAGGTTCATACATAATATAGCTTAGGTTTAGACATAAGAACATCTCTAATATTGTAAGTACATGTTTAAGTATAATTGTTTTACAATACATAAGTGTATACGATTAACATTAATTTTATAAAGAAATAAAATACAGGTATCAAAAGAAAAAAATGTTTGTCATTGCCATGGTTATTCATGTATATATTTGTAATATATAATATAGAATACCAAAAAGGGGGACAAGATCCTCTAATAAATACAATTCTAACATCAACTTATGTGGTATGAACCAAGCTTTTCCATAAGGTGATTATTGTTGAGTTATTGTGCCAATTTTTAGAAGAGAAATAGAAAAACAAACAAAACAACAAACTACCCATGAATGGTTGTATTGTAAAATATAGTTAATCTAATTATTCACTCTGCAAATTTCGCATGATATGAGTAGGAAATCAAAATTTTGGTTTTGAACTCATTATATATTTAGTACAAATATGAAAAATCTCCCCTGCCCCATCAAAATTTCTTTTTAATGCTTATTGAATTATTACATCTGAGGAACATAAGCTTGTAAGATACTCTGTAATTGTATCCATTCTAAAGCATTTTGAGTTTGCTGTTTGCTTTGGTGAACTGATGACAGATGAAAGCTTCATGTCTAAAAATAGATCCATTTAGAAATTAAAGCTTTTATGGAATTTGGAAGCTTACAGGTTGAATAGATTGAACATATAAATTAATGAATAATGTAACTTTGTTATTTAACTCTTAAAGGATGAAGATATGATTGATACCATATTACTGACTAAAGCTAAGGGCTCGGAATATCGGATCAGCTAACCAGCAGGAAAGATATCCAAATCAGATAAAATTATAGGATTTTATTACTTACTTCAGAAAAGAATTGATGAGCAAAAATGTATGTCTTGAGTAATAATGTTCATAAAAAGTGCCTAAACGTGACACTCTAAAGGAGACCAAATATTTGGCATTGGCACTGATAATATCATTTTAGCATTCAAATTAATAGAGAGCTGTAAAAATGGTTTTTTCCTCCTTTGAAAAGCAGCATAAACGCTATGAAAAATTGCACCATCTCAAATTAAAATTAGAATTAAATTAAATTATTGCACCGAGGGTGTGGGTGTGGACAAAATGCTCATGTAAATGTTGTATAAAGTACATTAATATTATCATGATGGTAGAAGTCCAGAACAGAATGCAATAAATATTGGTAAATAAATAAACCAATAAATAACTACATAAAACAAAGTTCCCTTTATCATTCACATGTGGACATTCATTTTTTGGGTCTATTCTAAAGAAATGCTAGAATAGCCCAGGCATCAGCACTGCAGGTGGGCGATAAGGAGTGAACGATCTTGCTGAAGGAAAAATATCAAAAGCCAAAGCAGATCTTGAACCTAAGACACCTAGGCTGTAGGGCAATGCCTTATCGCTAAGCCATCTTCTCCCATATATGGGATAAGCCTTTATACAAAGTTATCAAATCTCCCCACTTTCTGAAGTGGTGGCCCTTTCTTAGAAGACTTACATTTTATTTTGTTGGAACCCTGCTGGCATCAAACAATGAGTAATATGTCTACCTAACCAAAGGCTTTTTTCAGGACATCTAGTAATCATCTTATTGTATAGGGACACAAGGCATGATTTACATCTATCCTTATTTAATTTCATCAATGTTAATTGCAATCTAAAAGCGTAACACTATGAGCCAGAAAGTGTCCTTAAATTTGAGGTTGCAGATCTTACTTGATTTCTTTAAGATTAAAGTTTAATTTTTCACTTCAGAATTATAATATAATTATATGTCAATAAAACATTGTTACAAAATTATATAAAAAAGAAGACACTAACAAAAACTGATTTCATCAACACTGTTGAGCTTTCCTATCTGTTACGATGTATGTACATATTAATTATCAGTGGTGACTAATAATGACATTAAATTGTTTCATGTTTAGCTATTAAAAGTAAGAGCATTAACTTAAAGAGCATTGACCTGAAAATGGTCAGCCCTAGATACTGGTACCCATAATATCAAAATTGTCTAAGGAATGGTCGTAATGGATGGATGTACTTACAAAAATTAACAACAAGATAATGCAAACATATTGTGATCACTGGTGATTGACTGTTAAAACAAATTGCTGCAAAAAATAATCAAATTATATTGCTAGAAAAATGTACTTTAAAAAATGATACAACAATGGAAACATGAGGTGCATTTGTGGTTGAAACATACTTACTTGCATTTAATGCTGAAACTATTGTTTAATATGAAGATGGCTTATGAGAATGGGAAAATTCTACATTGTGTTGTAAAATACATAACCAGTATTTCTAGTCAAATGTATTTTCCTAAAAATGAAACATGTGTAATCAAAGCATGCTAACACAAAACGGTAATGTGTGATTTACATCATATTAACATGTTAAAATTAACATCATAAATAAATCATTTTCCTTGTCATTAAGTCCAAGGAGATTTTAAAAGTATCCCTTCCAAATTTCATAACATTTATCAACACACACAAAAATACATAATTGTTAAAATATGAAATTGAATGAAGGGGAATAATGACTTTTGTCAAAGACCTTCAGTTCATGAGATGTCTTTTGTAAAAGTAATAGATTTCACAAGATTTAATAATAATGATCAGCTTAAGGGGTTTGATGGGTCAAAAAACTAAATCAAAGAATAACAAGCAACCGTCAAATTCAACACCACACATCAATAGCACATGGTTGAAAGATGCTGATATTGGTGGATTTGATACAAATTTGTGAGGTTGCTGTGGCAATGGCCACCATTTTGAATATAAACTTAGAAACAACGAAAAATTGTAATTTTTCAGTCCTAAAATCTTGGCTAATATACACGTCAGAGTTTTTAAATTTTATATGCAAATAGTAATTTGTCTATTTAAAAAAAAATAGCTAGGTTTCATACATCTAAAAGAAACAGTTTTTGGAATTATGGGTGTTCAAAGTGACACCCATGGAAAAATGCTAATGATTGCATAATAATCAGAATAATGTCAACGATTTTGCAAAAATCTTGAAAGATAAATGAAATGCAACTAGCCAGCTAGATGTATCTATATCTTGGTGAATTGGGTGGGTGCAAATTTTCATTAGCCTGGCTTCTATATTTGCTGAGATTTTAGAACTAAACGTTTGTCATGCGGTCAAAAAGAGAGAAATCGAGAAAACAGCCGCCAAAGATGGAAGAGATGTTTTTAATCCTTTTTTTTAGAAATTAATAGTTAAGAATACAGCTTCTGGGGATGGTAAATGAATGAAAAAAGGTTTAAAAAACTAATTTTCAACAGAAAAATAAATTACAATTTTTTTCCGTTTCTCACAAAATTTCCACCCTTCAAACCCCTTAAGTATGATGCCAATGGAGGATGAAACTCATTCTGTGACAGAGAGTGAATTGAAAGATAGAAGACTAGGAAAAAAAGGCAAAGTTATATGGGAGGATACTCTACGATGAAATTTCATATCCATAAGAACATTATTTTTATATAACAATCTCTCTTTTATTAAGACTTTTTTATTTCTAAATCCAAGGTCTCTAAACTTCTCAGGCCTTCAATCCCTTCTTAGAACAGGATAGTTAGGTTACATCTTTATTAATCAACAAGTTCACTTGATTCAAAATACATTCATCTTCATTACCGTAAATCTTGGACTAAAAGCCGCAACTTTTTTCGTCAGCTGTTGACCCTGAAGCAATTAATCCGGTGTGTCTAAAGCTAGGATTTTTTTTGAGCCCTTGTCAGCTCAACTGATATCCAGCCAAGATGACAACAATGCCAATGTGACCTTAACCTTGGAACAGGATACTGACATGGACAGTGGAAATGAAAATGAGGCCAAGGCCGGGGTCAATGACAAAACACCTTTGCCAGAAGAGGCAATCCTCAGTCTTCTGAATTCCGACACCAAGGAAGAGGACTTGAACGGATTCGTTGACAGTGATGATGATGGGCCTATCCCTCAATAGTAATTGTTTATGTTAGCCCGTTTTTTATCGTGGGCACACTATGGCTAGTAGCCAACAGCGGCTTATCTAAGGAAAAAATCTCATTTTTTTTTAAATTCGGGGGGTGTGGCTTATTGTCAGGAACGGCTAATAGTCCATGAATTACAGTATTTTACAACTCAGTTTATAAATAAAAGCTGTATTGCACATGAAGCAAACCAAATGAAAACCATGATAATCCAAAGTACAGCTATGTGCACAATAATACCTTCATGGAGAGCAACAAAAAGCTTAGCGTAACACATAACGGTGAGGAATCAAACTAAGACTAAGATTATAAATTTAAGGAAAATTGAGAAAACATAATGCTGTCAAAAATCTTCCTGTTCTAAAATGGATGAACAAATTATGGGAAGGAACAATGATTGATGATAAAAGTTGTGATGTATATGGTCGTTTATAGTCATCTCAAAATAAAATAAAAGTAATACCATTAAAATATACATATTAACTGATCTGAAACTAATTAAAAAGCCACTCTTAAAAATTGCTTATAACTGCTAGAAAACAAGAAAAGAATTTAAATGACTTACATCAATGACAAATTAAAGATGAATTTTTCAAAGGTTTCAAGCTATATAATAACAATCTTAGGCTTGATAACAGACAGCATAATATAT
The DNA here is from genome assembly GCA_032466395.1 of Aegires albopunctatus. NCBI lineage: Eukaryota > Metazoa > Mollusca > Gastropoda > Nudibranchia > Aegiretidae > Aegires > Aegires albopunctatus. The sequence continues at coordinate 8,195 of JASKDV010207687.1, forward strand.
CTCACAGGTGCTAAAATATGTTAAAGGCAGACTTCCCTTGTGTTGAGGGAATTATGACAATGTAAAACTATGAATGCAATTAGCAAAGAGGTACATTAGTGGTTTTCAAAAGAAACCTTGTGTAAGTAAAATATCACTTATGTTGTAATGCATGAATCAAAATTGCTTTGGAGTCAATCACAACCTAGGTGCATTAAGAAAATAGAGTCTGAGAGTATGGGTTAAAAAAAATGCATGACTTCAAAATTAAATGTGAACGGGAGCTTTTACCATAAAATTCCAGAAAAGGGCATATTTTGTTGTGTAAAGATCATTACACATGGTAAAACATAAAAATAAATGAAGAAGCAATGGTTTAATGAATGTGTTGCATTAGTTGAAAAAACCCAACCCCAATTGAAAGAAAAGCACAGTATGAACTGACTGTCCCATCCGCCTTAACGGTCAACTTTCCATAGCAGCCACCTGCATCAATGGTCACTGTTCTGTGACACCCTTACATTTTTCCTATATATTTTAACCTCTTCATAGCGGTCACCTGTCCAACAGTCAGTCTTTTATGAGACAAAATGGCCTCCTAAAAACGTGTTCAAAGCAGTCACTTCTGAAGAGGTTTCTAACAAAGTTGCCCTTCTCAGTCACAATATTATCGACCGCTCAACTTCCATCACCTCTCACTCTCAATAAATGTGTGCAATGGAGGACAGTGTAGGTCTAATATGTTTATAACATGGCTAGACAATGCTCTACGTTACCTGCAAGGATAAATCAAGTGTCCCTTAGCTAGAAATGACCAAGATGAAGCCTTCCTTGTGAAGACACTAATTGCTTTGTACTAAATTGTTTGGCTCAACCCAATTTGCGAATAGTAAAATGAGGAGTCTATGGCTATTGGCATCACCACTACTTATCAATGGGCTAGACATGGTCATTGGTCAATGCTACATAACAAAAAATGGCAGGGTTTACATCGTAGCCAATGTTTTTACATCCAAGTGTCTGTGATTTGTTGCGGAACTAAACCAATAATAAAAAAGAATAATGATAAAATAAATTTCAATGAAACACAACAAAAACAAAAATGAAAAAACATTTTTAAATTATCAACAATCTGTTAACAATCAAGTCTGTAGACAACAGAAGGTATAAATAATATATATAATAATACCATCAATGCACATAGATGGGATCTCAGAAGGGAAAGTTTTGCTTCCCATACTGCAGCCTGTGTCCATAGCAACCAACTGTCTATAACGAACACTAATCTTAAAGGACTGCTATGGATAGTTTTGACTGTAGATTTAAAATTTGATATGAAATTATCAATCCTATCATTTTAAATAAAGCTATACTTTGAAGTAGGAGTATATCCCTGCTATGGGAAAATGGAGATTATATTTCATCTTCATTTCATCTTTCTACAAAGAAATGATGGCAGATTTGGAGACAATGGTATGTTTTGTTATATGGTTTACAAATCTTAATCAACCTCAGTGCTTTCAGCTTTGAGAGGATAAACCAAACCAACCAAAAACGAAACAAAACAGAATAACACGCTATTAACCTTCACATCTAACCTCTGCAACATGTAAATAACAAAACCCAAGATGTTGATTGACAATAAAACATCAAAATGTAGGAAAGGGTGATAATAAGAAGTGCCCTTCACTGCTTCCATCCAATCGATAGCCACGGCTTATCAAAAGAATTTGATCAGCTGCCCTTAGTGACTTTGTATAAGTGTAAAATTTCAGTTGTAGAAAAACATGGTTTCTTGACAATAGATTTTAAGGTTTAAAATGTTATATTGAATATGCTTTATTGGAATATCTATTTTTTAAAGCTTAAGATATGTTTAATGCTATACATGTAAGTATTAAATCCTTGAAGACTGCTGAAATCATGAATGATTTGAATTTTGAAAATCTTGCAAACACATGGATCAAAAAGAGTCCTTAAAAACAACATCCAGAACAAACCCCAAGTGTCAGGTTTGCAATAATACATTCAGGCGTGTAAAATTAAGTTTCAGCCTCAATAAACATATGGATGGAATCAACTAAATCAAAATCAAGCCCATTTATGATTGAGAGAAGCATCAAATGATGAAGTTTAGCAGTAGCTTGTATCCTGAGTAATTTGAGTTGCTGGCTATCAATGCAGAAAAAAGTAGTACATGAATGAATGATGTATACTATGATTGAATAGTTTAAATGGATCAATACAGATAAGTCTTGTTGAACACAGCCATGTAAAGGAAATAGGGCAGGGAAAGTGTGTGGATGAGGTAGGCTTGCATATCTACAACACTGGAAGTAGAAGGAATGGCACTGGGTCTCTAAAAGGGATTTTAAAAAGAATGAAGATTATCGGTCCAAAATGGAAAGAAATATGATTTTCAAACAGGTGCTTTCATGTGAAGATGACAGATAACAGGGCTCTCTTTGATTTTGTCAATTTTGATTGGAGAGGACAACATAGAGCATAGCATGGGTTTTACATTACAATATACTATATCAAAGAGACATTTAAGATAAGTAGAATTGATATACCATTCAACAACATACATTTTCTTCTGAAATTCAACTTTCCATTGGGTTTTTTAAATCAGAAACTATAAATAAATAGTCATAACTATCCTATTAAAGTCTTCAACCTTGATCTCACTAGTGATGTAAACCGTACCATACCCTTATCATTTGATGCATATCATTTTCTTATTTCATTCAAGAAAAGGAAGATACTTAAAAGAAGAGACTATGTTCCAAAGATTTTCATCTCAACTTACGCTTCGAATGAAAATTATCACCAGTATATCATGTTGTTATTTTCGTAAGACTGTTTTCGCGGTTTGTTTCTTAATTTCAAACTCAAAATCTTAGTTCTCAGCAGAATTCCTCTAAGGCCTCACTAAAATGCTATATCGCAAATCACAAATATCAATCTTACTAGATGCGACCTGTTAAAAATATAAATATATCTGCAATGGTTCCATTAAGGTGGAGAGTAAAAGACCAAACAGGAATATTCATACAAAGAGGGGTATATTAATACGAGAGAAATTACAATAGATGTTTTACCAGACAACATAATATTTTTTTTTATGCTTTTATCTTCGTATAGGGTATAAATATCATAGATGGTGAATGAAGGTAGTGGTTTTGGGATGTATAAGAATTGTGAAACTGAGGCTGGATGGTAATTGGGAAACAAGCCAAGAGGAGGATGCCATGGGATACAGTAGAAGAGAGACTTCTGATATGTAATAAATCACCATTTTAGGATTACTAAAGATGTATTCATCCATTTATTTACATATTTACAGGTACATTGAGAGATTTGAATGTATGCAAGGTTTAAGGGAAGATGTCAATACCTTGGCAGACTTCAATGAATAGAAACAGTACAATGATCATCACAAATAAATCAATCAATCTTGCAGTTTGAACATATTAGGACATTTCTAGAATAAAAAAAAGTGTTGACCATTGACGTTTATTATCTTGATTTTCTTTTATGAATGGGGTTTGATGTGAAGCAATAGTATGCATCATTTATGATTTATCCTCTTTTCTAGAACATAGACACCAAAATTTATTTTTTTATAATTAATGTTTAATCCTTTAACAGATGAACCAGCTGAGACTGCCTGGATGTTATTGCTTACTTTGGATAGCATTTTTGACTTCAATTTCTATAGGAAATGTAGAGAAGTTTTACATGTATCGATACAGAAGTGGCTTGATTATTTTAGCTCTTTTTTGTTTCAAAACCCATCAAAACTAGCATGACTGGCCTAGACCCTGTTTTTCTCTGCTGGAAGTCACCTATTAAAAAGTTAAATACTTTCAGACATCTAGCAAAATATAAAGTTCGAATACTATTTTTTGGGGGGGAAGAGCTATAATAATATTAATCAAAACCCACACCCTCTAAATCTGAATATCGTCGTACTGCTAACATATTGTTTGTTCTATCCCAATATTAATACTTTTAAGAAAAATAAAAAATATATTTTAAAAGAAATATATTTGCATTAGACTGCATTTTCTTTCACTAATGTGATCTATGCAAGTTAACAATCTCTGAACTAAATTTGACTTAACTGCAGTAATTATAGAGAAAAATGAGAGAGACCAAAATGCTTGTCAAATGCTTGAAATAGACCAGAAAATATAAAATTAGTCTATTCTGGACTGCTTTCATTATAAAATTAAATTGGTCTTTCTCAGAAAATAAGAATGTCTACTCAGCTGATTAAAAAGATTAGTATTTATATAGATGCAGGGTAAATAAAGAAATAAAGTGATAGGCAAGTTGCATTTTGGTCTCTCTCTGAGACAGAACAAAAAGATAGCAGTGTGACTTTGTATTATTTTTTCATCCCATGTTCCCAAATACAATTATTTTAGAATAAAAACCAATGTCTTCTTCTGTTTGAAATGACATTTATTAGTTCTGTGGAGGGAGAGAGAAACATGTTAATGTATATAAAAGGAACCTAATATAATGTATTACCCACATCTTAATAATATACAATGGTACTGACATGAAATAATGTTACATGTGAAATATTTCAAAACATAAGTTTGAGTGCAAGTCGAATCAGCATTTTAAAAAAAGGGAAAAATAAGTATGTATACCCTCTCTTACTAAAATCCTTTTATTCACATATTCAACATAAGGAATTATCAAGACGTATTCATTTCCCCTCCTTTGATGTTCTACAAACAGAAAATCATTTCCCCTGCCTTATTATTGAAGTTCGAAGAATACAGACCAAAACTGCACACAAGATGTAACAGACCGACTTGCTGACCAGAATGTTTCAATTTGAATCATTAGCAAAGAATTATTGGTAACAAATGCAAAGTAAAACAAATTCAAGGTATATAAAACAGAAATTTACAATAAGACCTCTGAAATGAAGGCTGTGAAGAAAAATTAAAGATGAGGCACAATTAACAACATATAAGTAGAGAATGCGTGAAAAACATTGCATACAAAGTTAAGAAAAAAAACAACCTGCATGTTAAAAAAAAACCTTAACTTACAATTGACAAATAAATGGCAAAGAGCATAAATTAGAAACAGTTTATATGCATTTAATAACATGTATCCCTTGTATAATATTTTACATGTCTTGTATTTTTATGATCAAAGGATTACGAAATAGTCTTCCTGAAGGCCGAGCGTTCACTGCTGGTTCTAGTCAGCTGCGCATGTGACTAGCAGGTTAAAAACGTGACATCATAGGCCGGCTCAGAAAAAGAAGAGTCCATTGCGTCAGGCACGCAACAGGCTGACTAAGTGCGTCGCAACCTTTAAACCCACTGTTGTGTGTTGGGTTTCCAGGTTGGAAAGCAAGAGAAGACGTCAATTTTGTTGTTCTTGTTGTTGCACTTTCTTACTTTGTGTTGTTTTTGTTCGGTCATGTGTTTATGATTGCTGTAATTACTATAGTCCAGATCTAGATTAACAAAATGGGGAGAGTCTGAGACAATGAATTGTAAATGTTTTCAAATGTCCAAATGAGATTCAATACTTCAAAAAAATGAATAAATCTAAAAATGTCAAGAAGTCATTCTGATAATCATCTGAAAGGGAAAAAAATTTCTGTGATAAACCAAACTACTCTATTGTGTATCATTCTGTTTCACATGCATTTTATCTATGCAATGGTACGACAGAAATTACCCTTAAAAAGGATCTTTAAACAGCATATTTTCTACTTATCCATAAATATTTCAAGAATTATTTGTGTTGCCATATGCATTTAAATACCATACAAACTTAAAATTCAAATATAGCCTTCCATTTAGAGTAATAAGCTGGAAAAATTAATAATTAAATTTGATTTTTTGTTAATCAAACCCAGTCAACCCTTATCAGTTATCTCAGGTGAGGAGACATATTTTAATGAAACCCTGCACATCTGACAAGATCTTCTTCAAGAATTGTCAAACCAAACTGGGCAAAATTCTTTTGATCATGAGATAGTTTTTCAAATCATATCATTCAAATGGCCGGAAAGTTGGTTCAAATTTTGGTAAGAGACGAGCCCTTTAATTTCAAAAATATGAATAACATATTAAAGAAAAACACATGCAAACATCTAATTTGAGAAATGACACAATCATTCATAATGTCAAAAAAAGGTAATGAAATCATTTCAATTAAAAGGTAATCAAATCATTTCAATTATTGCTCAAGACATTTTAAGACGGTAAAATTGGAAGATTATTCACAATAGTGGCAAGAATATATTAAGATTTCTCTAAAAGCATTTGTAATTAAAGTATGAAGGGTATCCAATAACCACCATTGAGGAGGTAATGACAAATAATTGAATATTGAAAAAAAAAAAGTGACATATTTTAGCTGACTTATCAATGGTGCTACAATTCTTCTAATAAGGGTTGAGGTTCACATTGATATACATAATATGCTGTAGATAAGAGTTTTCATATGCACAATCTTGATTTTTGGCTGTGAAACCAAAGTACACATTCTCATAAAAAACTCTGATGTGCAATGGAGACAATTTGTCAAATAAAATAAAAATCACTATCATAATAAGCTCTATGTATACAAAATCAACAACAGAAAACAAAATATATTTCATGTCAAACAATTTAAAATCAATAAGAGATAAACAATTCTTTTCCATTTAAATGAACTTACAATACAACCATTAAACATTTCTCCAGTGGGAAATTTATTTTAAAAACTGGTCTTTTAATAATCATGAAATTTATCGAAAATAATTTAGGATGAGTACAAGTTCTTAATACAAGAAACTAAAACCAACTTATCTCAATATGTTTTGGTAGATGATATGACGAGATGAAATTTGTCTTGAGCAATAAGAGTAACAAGCATAATATAATTTCAATACTTTCCAATTGCATTGCCTTGAATATTTTGTGTTGAATGACAACTTTTTGATATTGACTGAATCATATATTCCAATTTTCAAGAACAAGTTAGGAATTTAAAGACCAGATACATTGGAAATTCTGCACTCAAAGTTATCATAAGAATACTAAGATCCAAAAGGATCTGTCTGATCATAGACCTCAAAGTCCAAGACCTTTCTCATATATGAAGATTATAATTTATCTAATTTTATTTTGAGAAAGTTACCAGTTACTACATTAATCCTGGAAAAATCTATTTGCTCCCAAGCAGAATAGTGTAAAATATATGTAATATATGAATAATATATTTCATGCCAGAAATATAATTTTCAAATAATTCTTTTCACTATGAATGAGAGCAAGCTTCGCCCACTAATGTGCATCCTTAACGTATTTCGTGCTAATAAATCTTATTATATATATAAAAAATTATCTACTTAAATGCTGATATGAATATTTAAATTGATATAATTGTATCTATCTTTAAACATAGCCAAAACATTCTTTGGGTATCAACATAATACATAAAGATGCTCACATGTACAGCCATTATCACACATTTTTCACATATCAGTGTATTTACACTCTTCATGAAATAATATATTTCAAAGATATCACAGCATCGTAACAACTTATACAGACACATTTTCCATATTAGATCCCTTCAGCAAATCTAATATGCACAAATAATATTGTGTAACTGAAATCTAAAAAGTTTATGAATCACTCACTACATTGTTCACAGCACACGTCTTTGGAATGAAATATCACTGAAGTGAAGTGTATTTTAAGAATTGCATACCAAAGCTTTTGGGAATTCAAAAAACTGCTTAGGTAATGCTCCTGTGATTGAAATCTAAAGAAGGAATATACAAGCCAGCCACTCATGAATAATTATTCTACACACATTATTTTCATTAAAAGAATATTTCAAAAACATGTTCTAGAATTGAAAAAAAGAGAAACATTATGAGATTCAAGAAAATTTAAGGCTTTTGAAAATGGTGACAACTTTCAAAACAGTTGACCATCTTTAAACATAATTTACTCAACTCCACTGTTAAATCATCAATTAGATGAATCAAAGGGACACATTGCCATTTCAATCATTTCAAGTTATCACATTTTCATATTTTAGACACGAAAAGAGTAAAAAATAAAAAAAAGCTCATGAGACATCTTTAAGAAAAGCTATAGGTGAAAAATCGATCAAATCAAGCTCCTGAAATGGAAACAGAAGAATATCTAATATATACTAATCAAGGCAGTAAGTAATCCAAGATGAGAAGCTTGTAATGATTCTCCTAACTGATGGTTTGATGGTTCAGCTGCTCTGATGAAACTTATGCGAGATGAGAGATGAGGGTGATGGTTTCTTACAAACTCTGTAGTACGACTGGGGAGAATGGGTCTGTGAAGGAAAGCAAAAACAAAAATGTAGGTTTGTCTTCATGTGTCAAAGTGCAATTGATTGAGATAGACATTAAGATAGCCCCAATTTTTTTAAAAGTCAGAGTGGAAATTTCCCTGAAGTCCAAAGTGAAGGAGGACTATTTTAAAAACAACCCAAATGAGGGTTGTTGCATTGTCAATTAAAGATTTCATCATCAAGACACTACATTGCTCTACCTTCCTAGTTGTATTACGTGAAATGACCGAAAAAAGATAGCTCACTTTCCCTCTCCCCCTCAAAGACCTAAAAGCAAGGCATTTAAAACTTGTAAGGTGAGAAAAGAAATTGTTCAAAAATTTTGAAGCCAAACGAAGGGATATGAGGCTGAAAGGAGGCCCAAATAAGGACTATGAATTTTTAAGGTCAAGTGAGGGTTGTCGCAACCCTGCATACATTTTGTAAAATTGAACATAATGTCATTACATACAAATTTATTTAATTTACATTATTTAATGATCTAAACTATGCATTTTGTTTGTGGTAAATAAATCACGACCATGAGATAAGATATTTATGTTAAGGCAAAAATATCATGCAATAAAAAAATTGCCAATTTTGCATCTAAAGGCTGCCTAAAGGAGAGAATTAGGGATTTTATGGGCTAATATTATTTGCTCTTCGACAATTCATGAGTTGAACAAAGACAACAAACCTTCCATGAGAGGTCGGCTTTCTTTGTGATCATCATCAGGAAGCTCATCACTATCGTCTTCCTCCTCCTCATCATCTTCCTCATCATCACTGTCTTGAACAGATCTGTGAGGTGTGTTTGGCCTCCTCTGAAGCTCAAAATCTTTCCTTCTTATGGGTGACCGAGACAATTCACGGACAGGGGCACGATCCTTGTCAAAGCTGGTTATACTTGACAAGGTAAGATCTTCTATGGGTGTTGGTGTTCGTTGATTCTGATTGTGATGACTGTCAAATAGTAAAGACAGATTGGATTATATCATGAATTGTTACCTATATCAAAGCTTCTAATTACATTCTTTTGTCCTCTTTTTTCATTAACATGTTGGTTATAATTGTTAACTGACCAGCTTTGATTCACAAAATTATTGGTGTAACAATTCGCAATGCTAAAAAAAATAATTATATTTATAGAAGATGTTAAATAAGACCAATGATCGTTTTAAGGTTTCATAAGCATGTATAAATTAATACATTGATATTGTAGTCAAGTAATTACCTGGGTAACTTCAAAGAAAGTATTACCCCCCAAAAAATAATCAAGAATTATAGCTAAAATGGAAAGCACAATATCACTGACCATTAATTGTTCAGAATATTTTCATTATAATCATAACAATGTGAAGCAAAGTCAAGTTGTCTTAAGTCTTTAAAAGAACAATTTTTTTAATAAGAATTTCAGACATAAAAAATTAAAGTGTAATAAAAATTACATAAAATCTTTAAATGTAACAATAAATTAAGAAGAGCTAAAAAATCTCAATCTCTAAGATGAAACAAAGTTTCATTAAAGTTTAACATCTACACTTATTATTATTCTCTTCGGTCACTAAACATCAAAGATTAAATATCTTCTTGAAGATTCAAAAGGTTTGTCATCTTTGTAAGTATAGCCATACCTTGTGGACGGAGGTGAATTGATATTAACAAGAGTGGCAGACGCTTCATGGTTTTCTCCAGAATGATCTCTGGAAAAAAAAAATGTGGATATGCAAATGCAGTAGCTAAATGAATGTTTTCCATAAGTGCCCCCTTTTCCACCAAAACGAAATTTTTTCTATCAAATTCATTACTCTCTGTGCCCATCTGCTAAAAACCTCATTCGCTTTAGTGCTCACTATGCGTAGATATTGTCATTTTAAAAAGTTAGAAATACCAACCAACGTTTGATAACTTATCACCAATCACTTGTCCAAAGCTAATAAACCTCATAATCGTTTAATTGAGTGTTAATTTCACCCCTTTGCTACTAGGCAAAGTGAGAAAACCCCTTATGCCCATGCAATTGTGCTAAACTGGTTCTGAAATGATAGATATGTGTGACTAAACAATCAGCAAATCAAATGCACTAAAGTAGCGAAGGAGGCAGGGCAATGATTTGGACTTAAGCAGGTGTGTTCAATGACACAAGACAGTTCGGAAGACAAGTGTGGCCTTGCGCAGGTGGTAAGTTTTATAATATCTACCATTATATATTACACCATTCAATTGATTCTCACTCTGTCACAACAGAATGATCTCTGTCTGGCAGAAAGCCGTGGGATCTTTGATCCTTCATCTTTTTGTTATAGGCAGCAAGCATTGGAATAATAATCTTTCGCTCTCTCCTTAACCCCAACCCTTTCTTCAATCTCCCTCACAAAAAATATGTTACATTTACTATACAACAGTCTTGTTTTGAGGTTCAACAAAAATGGAACATAGGGCATAACTCATGGTTTTCAAATGCTCCATGGCTCTTTCAGGACAATTTAGCCAGGTGCCTGCTCCCCTCAGAGCCAAGTTATGCAGCATCACAACCATCATGAGACACTTTCATAAAAACTACTGTACTTAGTTATTAGTATAGATGCATATTATTGTTAAAGTTATTGAAATGAAAAATCTTCATCAAATAATCATGGAGACAAACTAGATCTTTGAGAACTTTGCAAATCTTACTGTGTTTATTGCCACAGAAACTAGGAATAATGTCATGAAAAAGACTGCTGAGAACAATAGACAATTAATGCTGTGGTAAGTTACTGCATTTTGCCTTTTTTTTTTTTTCCATGTACATTTGGCTTATGATTGTTAACTTACCAGCTTTGCAATGACACCAAACAAAATATATAAAAGATGTCAATTTCAAAAACAATTGCTTATTCAGTGGATGGGCATAGCAAAAATGGAATGAACTGAGTCTACTAAGAACTTACTTGTCATTAGGTGTATGTTCTCTGTACTGTGGATTTGACTTGAGGAGATGCGTAAGGACCCAAATACCAAGAACCAAAAGAGGTATACCAATAGCGAGGGCTGGCATGCCAATCATCAGAAGATATTCTGAAGTGGTTGTTCCTGATGTGACGGCACTGACATTTCCAGGGGGACCTAAGGAAAAATGTGGGTAAATGCCAGTAAATATACAGGGTGATTTTTTAATTATCGAGCGATAAAAAGGTTCAATAGCTTAAAAATTGCTCCATATAGAAACATCTGATTGTTCGCATGACTTAGGAAATTTTATTAAGATTTTTGTGACATTGGTTTCAACTCTACATCAACTGGTCAATAAGTTATGACATCAGTGATAAGGGGCAAAATTGGTAGCCCCAGAGAAAATAGTCCAGTAGTGCGATGTTGGGTGACCTTGGAGGCCATGAGATTGGTCTGTCTCCCCAAATCCATCTATGTGGAAAGAGTTGATAAAGAAAACTCCTCATGTCAAGTCCCTCAATCAATTTATTTGGTTGAAGATAAGCATGCAGCATAAATCTCCATCCAGTATGTCAAGGTAAGTTGATGCTGTTATGTTGTTCGGAAATAACTTTTTAATTAAAAAATACTGTCAACATTTGTACAGGCAAACTCTGTCCTTTTATGCCAATCATCATGTTCAAGCGACTGGCTAACCTACATCTTATAATGGAAAAAGCTTGGTCTTTTTACATACAATATTGTGAACATTTAACAGGCTTATTGTTAACTGCTGGTTACTTCTCTCTGACAAAGTTTTGACCTCCCCATTAAGAAAGTCCTCATCTCATCTACGACTGTCTCCTCAGGAACAGGATTCCTTCTCTTCACACAGATGCCATTGATATTTTCCGTTTCAAGAATGTCATCATATGAATTGAATTGCATGAATTGAATTTGCCGATGGCGGTTCTTTATCGAATTCTCTCAAAATCTTTTCCTGACCTTGGTTCTTAATCAGAGTGACAAAACAACAAAATGCATTTTGTTTTGTCAGCATCATCCACATCCATCATGGTTGTTAATACATTTTCATTAGAAATCTGTACCATTCAGTTTACCACTGTTCAATAATGAAATCATATTTTCATCATCGAGGTAAACATGCATGCAACGATGGAACTATAACATAACTTAAATGAATTCCACAAACGTTGCAACAATCTGTTTGTTTTTATGTCTGATCTTCATTGTTCAATAACAAAATGAAGTTATTTTGAAATCTTCATAAATGTTTTTCCTTTAATTATGGAAAAGAAGAAATATGGAGCAGTGATTATCTTTTGGTAACAGTTTGCAAAATACAATTCAGGCTTTGAGATATAAATTTAAATATTTTGAAATTTACTTACATATATAAAATATAAATGCATTTTCTTTTCCCAGTGTATGAATAAATAAAAGGACAAATGCTACAAATGTTGTACTTGTTCAGATTATGACAAATTAGCCTCTGTTAATGTAATTATTATCATTTACAACACCCTCAATGTCAAACATCATATTGAGAGGAAACTAACCAGTCTAAATGTTTCCATCTTAAATTTATTAACTTTACCTGGAAGGTCAAGAGATATGGAGACTAAGTGGTCAGTTGTGCAGACAGATGAATGGCCTCCAATGGCACACGAGATCTGGCCTTGGAATGGAGAGCAAACCTCAAAGGTGCTGTAAGAATCATCTGTGGCAGTCACACTGGAAAGAACTTCATTTACAGACTGTGAATGATAAAATATTATTCTCACATTATTGAGAAGCAATGATGCATAGAGTGGTTTTTCATTAGTCTACAATAACGACTGAAGAATTTATTTCAATTGAAAGTAGTGGCTTTTTCTATAAGGACATCATCTACATTCATACCATATAATTTCTGTACCTCTTAAAGAATACAATTTTAATATTTGATTAATTGATGCTAATACCATATTAAAATTGCTTTATAAAAATCCAGTCTTCAAATACACTTTATGAAAAATTATATTATTATTGATTTTGCATCCCGTCAAAATGTTCATACAGCCTTAAATTTGGTTGTTACTCTTAGTTCAGCTGCAGCTCCGAGAAGGAGAAAAACATGTGTCCCCACATTCATGGAGAATTTCCATGGTCGGCACATCTTTTGATGTAGTGAAAGTATCACAAACTCATACACACAGAGACACAGTAAACACACACTTACTCATTATATTACTTATACGCAATTATGAAGAAAAATTCCCATCGCTCCTCTTCAAACCTATTGCAATCTTTTATGTCGACTTTCTCTTTACTTGACATGATTTCAATGGTCCCAGCAATGTCGACTTAAGCGGGTTCTACTGTACACTACAAGCTAAACTGCCATCGCATGAACGCATTTTCATTTGAATTTGATAATGACCTAAATATTGTAAATAAAGACAGTTAAAGAGTATAGTATGATGAATAGGCTGAGAAAATGTTGGGAAAATGTTAAAATGATCCTTATTTAAACATTTTCCCAACATTTTCTCAGCCTATTCATAATACTATACTCTTTAACAGTCTAAATTGATCTCTGGCAAAGTTTGTTTGCAAGTCCATTGCCTTATCCACTCGGCCACATTGTCATGATCTAATAATAGGCACAAACAATAATTATACTTTCATACAAAGCATGTCATCAATAGACTTGTAAACAAATGAGTTTGTTGCCGTTGATGTAAATACTAGAATATGTGCGCAAAATCCATTTGACATGTCATAATAAATTGTGGTCCTAAACAATCTAGGGACATACACAAATGATCATGGAAAATTTCATCTTAGCTCTTTGACTCCCCAAGGGATTTTCACGGTTGGACACACGCAGTTCTAGGCCTAACAGTGAACAGGAAATTTTCACCCTAGTGTAGAAAATTTGTAATTGCTTAGCAAGTAAAAGAAATAGAGTAGGCAAACTATATATGCATGTGTAGGTATTGAATAGGAAAATAAGAATATACATTTTATAGAACATTTCTCAGACATTTGGAAGACTTTATACATGATGAAAGACAGATAAAAAAAACAACAACTTTATTATTGCCGAGCCGGTAGAATCGGCTTGGGGGAGTCAAAGAGTTAAAGTATTCAGTGATTTAGATGCAGGATTGTGTTTTAAAACATTTTGCCAAATGGTATATAAGATATACAATATAATTCTATGTAGTGAACTATAAAGAAAAATAAACATGAACTTCAAGCAGCAAGATCAATTAAAAGTATTAACATCTCATCATCAGTCTTACCATCCATACAAATTTGGCAGCAGGATATCCAACATATTCAAGCTTTCCACAACTCAATGTTATGCAGTCACCACGACCACTGCGTCCTTTGGTTGTATGCACAACGCTTAAATTAAGTTTTCCATCCACAATCATTGGTCTCACTGAAAGGGACAAGAGCAAAATTGTCAAAATTAATGTCAACACTGGTGTTTTTTCATGATTGAATATAATAAATGGATGGCAGTAAAAAGAATGCGCATCATAGAGCAAGCACTTACATTTGAAATTAAAGAAGATGAAAGGTCAGTGACATATATCACTTATTCTGAAGCTACATATTATGTTACTGAACAGGACATATCATGCAATAGCAAGTTGTGATATAAACCATGACATGGATCAAAAGCAAAAATAGTGTGTTGTATTCAATAAAATGGATATGCCTTAAGGATTGACATTAGCTCATTATTTCCATTCCTAAAAGAATTGACATATCATGTAATGGTTTAGAATTCACAGCTAGTCAAAATCTAAATAAAAAAACAAAGATTTACCATGAACAATAAGGTTGGTTGAACGTGTCCATTGATCCCCACTTTTCATTTTAGCCTGAGTTATAAACATTCCTGCATCATCAACGGATACACGTTTTAAAAATAGACCTGTATGTTCCTTGGATATGAAAAGTCTGTGAAATAAGAAAAAAAATTCTAATTGAAAAATATCAAATTGATCATGAGATAAAAGCAAAAAACTATTGAAAAAAGAATATTGGAAAAAATAATTGATAATTCAATTGTTTTTTTCCTCGTCAGTTACAATTTATTGTCATGGTTAATCTTATAACAAGATATTATTGTAATGTAAGGTTTGGAAGTCAATATTTGGGTTACTATTTGAAGTGCTGAATGAATCTGAAATAAATTTCATTTCTTTTCTTTCATGATCCAATTTACACATCAATTCCATCATTTCCGACAAAATCATTAATCTTAAGTAAAAGAAAATTGTCCCTTTCTCGCTCTTAAAGATAATATCCCAGTTAGTTTGTTATTATTATTATAATTATCATTATTATTATTACTATTATTAGATAATCATATATTATTATTAATTTGCTATGTCTATTGATATCACCTTGTGTTGCCATGTAATCCAAGTCAATTTTACTTTTTGGATAATAAAGTTTATCTTATCTAATCTTATTATAATGTACCTTTTTCGGAATGATCCTTCAGTAACTCGAAACTGTCTGTGAGAGAAAGTGGCCACAGGCAATTTAAGCTCACTCCGCCTGTGTTGGAAAGTCAGGGTTATAACAGTGGAATCATGTCCTGACCTTGAGACAACATTAAGAGGCCATGGAATATATGCCGTAGTCCCTACACAAGCATGAAACTCCTGCACAGTCTCTGGAATTACATTCTGGCCTGTGGTATCTGTTGGTAATTTAAAAATTTGAGAAAAATTCTGGGTTTTATTTGTAGGCATGGATAACAAAGATTAAAAAAAAAAAAGCAAAAGCAACCTTATGTTGAAGATACTTTCATCGTTGAAAACTTAGAAAATGGAAATATTGAGCTAAATATGTATATCTTTGATAAGGTTCTATTAAAGATTAACAACTCTTAATAATACAGTATTGTATTGGATAAATAAATGTATGGGGCTAAAAAAAAAAAGAAGAGAAAACAGGCAACAAGGCAATGGACATAAAGGCAGAAAGAGAGAAAATAGGAGAAGGAAACATTTGTGGTGAATTATTAAGGGCGCGCATTGAGTATGGTTCAAAACCTAACAATTACCTCCTAATTTAGCCTGAATAAGCATTAATAAAGGTTATATAATAGTGCTTATGCCTAGGAACCTAGCCTCTAAGCTAAGTGCTTTATTATGGCTTTTCACTTTTTCCTGGATGACAGTAACACAGAACACATAGGACAAGACTGGCAGTTATTTAGGCACAAATAAAATTTTGGGACACGAACAACGCTGTCTTAATGGCCAGGTATTTATTCACATCTGAGTCGATATATGGCAGATGGGACAAAGTGACTTAACTAAGGAAACACCGCCAATAGCCAGTGGTTATTGAACTAACCATTAGGCCACATCATACATCATCTACCATTATTATAGGCACCGGTACGACGCAAGGTTGTCCCCTCTCCCCCAAAATATATTCCCTTTTTACTTCAGAGTGTGAGTCACATTATTCTGGCAACTATGTTATTAAGTTTGCGGACGACACTACTGTTACCTGGCTGATCAGCAACAATAATGACAAAAATTATAGACGAAATATCTAATAACAAAATAAATTGGTGTGAAAACAACAACTTACATCTAAATGTAAATAAGACGAAAGAGATGATCATCGACTTTAGGAAAAATAAGTGTCCAATAGAACCTTTAACCATACAAGGAACTGAACTTTTAGGCACACACGTGATCAATAATTTAAAAAGGAACACAAACTGCAAGTTTCTTCTAACGAAAACAAGACAGCATCTGTATTTTTTGAGAAAGCTCGTCTTATCATGTAAATACTATAATTCTACTAAATTTTTATAAAGCAATCATTGAGAGTATCTTAACGTTTCCAATAACAGTATGGTTTGATAGAACAACAAAATATATGATATTCAAAAACTCACTTCTGTAATCTGACGAGCCGAAAAGATTATTGGTGTCAAATTACCCTCCTTGGAAAAAATATATTTGAAAAGATTGTCCTCTAAAACTAAATTAAAAATTAAAGACGAGAGTCACCCAGCGAGCACATATTTTGAATTTTTACCCAGTGGTCGCGACCTTAGACACTGAGAGAAATAAGCGCTTTTTAGAGAGTAAATATATATCCCCATGCTATGAAACTTTATAATAATCTAAGAGAAAATCGTTTTTAGCTTAAGCTCTTCATTTCTTAAGTAAAAATTCATTTCAAATAAAATCTTTTAACTCCTCATTATTTTTAATAAAATTATACTTGTATTCAGGATTTTTAATGCAAATAGTATTTTAAATAATATATATATATATATATATATTATAATATCTGTGTCATTTTCTAATAATACAGTTTAATCTTAAATTTTATTGATACTTCAATCTACCTGTTGAGAGGAAATCGTGAAAGTTGATTATTTTGAACGCATGTATGACTGTATGTATGATACTCATCACATGGCCTGACTATTTTCGATGTTTTATATATATTTTTACATTGACTGAATAATAAACTATACTATACTGATACCGCATCCCCCCCCCCCTCCCCCCCCCCCACAAAAAAAAAATATTAAAATAAAATTTAAAAAAAATAAAATAAAAATACTATTCATACTATAAAAAGACGCTATATTCAAAACATAAGATGTAAGATTCCTCTTTACTTAAAATTTTCATCAAACCTTTGACTAATTTTTCAACCTACCTTGTGAGAGCAGAAGTATAATCAGAACACAAGTTAATTCCAAAGTACCTGAAGGCGTCATATTACTTGTCACAGGTATTAAATCCCCCTCCAAAAAGAAGACTTAAAAAGACTTCACCATCTCAAGCACTTGAAGTGCTGCATCTTAATTACTTTGATTACGTGGCATTCAATTGATCAATTGAAAGGCAATTTTCATTTTGCTACATTGTTGAATAAAGCAAGTTTCTCTGTATCACTCTATTGACCATTTCTTGGGTATTGAAGTAACAATATCTTGATCCTGAAAGTAAAAGCAAAAACAATATAACGTTAATATCAATTCCTAGACCTAGGTAAATCTCTCCCCTTTTTCTTCAAAATGTCATAATATAAAAACTGAATTCAGTCTGAAATTGCACCTTTCTCCTTCATAGAACTAATATCAAATGACCTTTATAATCGACTGGTGGAATGACCAAGGCAGAATGCTTTAAAACTTGCAGGCAATTCACACCTTTACAAGACTTTCAGTGGAGCTGCATGGGTGTAAGCAACTAATTTGCTTCTTTGGCAGTCAGTCAAGTCTTGGCCAGAAGCTAAAAATCTGGGACAAGTGCATTAAAAATGAATGCTTCAACTGACTTCAACAATTGATCTTGCATATATATATAGCTATTAAAGCTTCTTCATTAAAAGTTAGCCACATGTCTTTTACAAATAATAAAACTTATTTCAGCTTGAAATATCATCATAAATTTTTGAAACTATGGAGAAAAAATAAAGTTACTATGATGTACTAAACAGCAAATAAGAAAATATTAGTTGAAAGTACTTTTCTTGGTAAATAATCTTCTCAATCATAGAAAATAGACACACAAGACTAGTATAAATCTCTCTAGAAGGTATTAAACGTAACTTGGATTCGTTTGAACCATTAAATAGATAAATAATTGTTGTTGAAGTTATTGTAGGCCTTAATTGTATATATGTCAGGTAACCTCAGGCAAAAATTGCATCATATTAAAAAATCATTAATAAAAGATAGTAGCTATACAAAACGTTATAATTAGAAATTAAATTTGATGGATGAAAAAGACCATGCCAGATCCCATATTATCTTTATAATTATTTTGATAAAAGCTGATTGTTGGGGCAAAATACATCCATTAATTCATAAAATGACCACATAGACTTTTAATAATGCATCATGAGTCACTGAATATCCAAAACCATTGTTTGGAATTGTGAGAGTTACAAAAAGATCTACTACAGAAACTCAGTATTTTATCAGATGCAGATTTAGAGTTTATAAGCAAGTTCCTTTAAAACATAACATAAATAGATTTTATGAAAGATAAGGATTTGATTGTCTAGAAACAGCCTTGATCCCTGATTTGATGGAAACTATTGTTGATAGCTCATCTTTAAATCATTCTAGCTCCAGATGACCCACTTGCTGTTCCGCTTAAAAAAAATGGGTCATACTTGATCTGGATACAGATAGAGCCTATTTATCTAGATCTATAATACCTATAGCCTATTAAAGATCATTTTGTCAAAACCATGTTTCTAATAATTATGGTCTTGACTGTAACTGATCTCAATTACAATGATTGAGGGATATTGGACATTAGCAGAATGGAAGTAATAAGGATTTAAGGTATGGTTGGGGATTGGGGAATGAATTGCAAGATAGGCCTATCATGAGGATACTACTAGCAGATCAATCACTTCTTGGATATTAATTGATGCACTGAGTTGCCGACACAGCTTGGATCACAACTGAATCAATCGGGGTCACTTTTGATGCTTTCATTGAAATGAGCAAAAGTTGGGCAAATAATCATTGTAATCAATTCTTTTTATGGGTTCCTTGATTTCAAAATATTCAAATCAATATTATGTTGGGGCAGTTGTCATGTTATTGCAACTACATAATGATCTAAGTGATCAGTCTCGGTGTGCTATTTTGTTCTCAAATTGTTCATTCCACTCTACATTTTATGTCATTTATTATCACTAGCTGACCCTTTGCAACGTTGCTTGCAATGATTAAACGGCCAATGAAAAAATTCAAAACAAAGCTTCAATGATCCTAAATAAAGAAAGGGAAGTGAAAGTGAAAGTAGGTTGGGCTTGCTTCAGAAAATGAATTGATTCATACTGTAGTCAAATTTAAAACAGAAGCGTTGAAATAAAATAATTTATTGACATATACATCCATTATTGCTAATGAAGTTCTCACCTAAGGAAGATATTATTATTTTCAAATTTTGGTTGCAGTCAGACTATTTTTCAACAGTGTCGTTCCTAAGCCGTAGTCAATTAAAATAGGGCATATAATTTGCCTCACATGTTTCTTATATATAAAATAAAATATTCTATTTGACATTTGATTTGATTTAAATCAATAAAACAAAGTCCCATCACCCCTCCTCTCAAATCTATCCCTAATACACTGTTCACACCAACGGCGAATGCCGCGCTTTGAATCGGTGAGCAAAGCGCCATTATTTTAGTTTACTTTTCCAAAAATATCACGATCTCCTAAGTAATGTTACGCTCTGATAATCTCTGATACGAATTGGTTACGCTTTGGGGGATGAATTATTTCCCGATTTGTTCAGGCCTTGTTATGCTTTGTTACGCTTTATATGACGCTTTGATAAGCATTATTATGCTTTGGTGCGATTATGACGCCTTAAATCACGCTCTGATACGATTATCAAACTCTGTTGTGCATTGTTAAGCTATGTTACGCATTGGACAATTTCGAGATCGCCGATTTCATGCCGCTTTTGATCCAGAGCAGATCCCCAAAATCTTTGCATCTTGGACTCCACAGCACGATGGCAGAACTACAAGATCCAGAAGTTCTAGATGTAGCAGAGCATAATCTATCTGAAGAAGACATGATGT
>JASKDV010207688.1:0-19672 GCA_032466395.1 Aegires albopunctatus
TCTCTCTCTCTCTCTCTCTCTCTCTCTCTCTCTCTCTCTCTCTCTCTCTCTCTCTCTCTCTCTCTCTCTCTATCTACCCCCTTCCTTTGCTATAAATAACTTCGAACTTCCATATATGGGATCCAATCATCGATAGACTTATTTACAGCCACAATTTCTTCTGGCGAAAATTTATTCGGTGGAGAGTTCCACAACAAGACTAAAAGTTTTGAAGATGATGGCAAAAGGCCGATAACTGGGTTTAATAACGACGCAAGCCAACTTAAAAAATTAGTTAGCGACCGAATGAGGTGACAAATTGCACCCTTGTAACGCATTGAGCGGTTAACTAAGGCACACAGAAAGTTTCAAGTCGATTGGAGCAGCAGTTGTGGTGCTAGAGCGCATACAGATAAAAGTCTATTTAAAAAAAAAAATTACACTCAATTTCATTACTTATATCAGTAAATGAGGTAACAGAGCATAGTCATCAGCTTGGTGAGAATGTGCCATATTGCATACTGTAGAGAAGGAAATATGAATACCGGTAGTTTCAATGTAATCTAAAATTACTCTTGTGAATGGACATGGAAGAAGTGTAGTAATGATTGTTGCCCAATTAAGATGTTAAGTAATGGCTAGTGGCTTGTTGATGACAGGTAACATTCACTTTTTATTTCTGACCAAATCAGATTCAAACAAAAGTATTTGTAAAACAGTGATAGAGGGGTATGAAGGTGTCATGACCAGGATGATTCCTGGGCCAAAACTTTTCCTTCATGGGGTGGGAGGGTTTCTTTTTTATTTTATTCTATGTCATTCAGCTCCAATACAGCTTTTAGTTTCTCCCAACATGGCAAGACAGTTCTATAAGTGAATTGTCATACATGCAGGGCTACATTTAAAAAATGTCCTAGCATGGCATTAAGTCCCTACCTCCACCACCTAAATTTTCATTGCCTATCATCACGAACAAAATTGGATTGTATTCTTTTCAGGTTATCCAAGGGGCCACCCCGATTGTACGAGTTATGCTCAAGATTTGCAGCACCTCAAGGAGAAGGTGGACGCTGGGGCAGATTTCATCATAACTCAATTATTCTTTGAGGCAGATACCTTCCTGAAGTTTGTGAAAGATTGTAAAGAATTGGGCATTGACATCCCCATCTTGCCAGGAGTCTTACCCATTCAAGTAAGTTTGTACTCACTTGCTTTTTTCTTTGCGTTTTTATTTTGTGTGGGTTTTTTGTGGGTTTTTTTATTGTTAAGCTGCTGTTGTGTTTCTCGATTGCTATCATATTTTTAAAATATTTTTTTTTCTTACCTGGTTTTTAATAGAAGTTAAAAGTGACACTTATACTTATAGTATCTATATGCCTCTGAGTACTTTCCAATGATTTTTCACTTCCTCTGACCACAGCAACACTGATTCATGGCAGTCTGTGTGGCTGGAATACAATTTTTTGACCAAGACGAATATGTCTTAAAGCCAGGTACTCTTTCACACCTGAGTCAAGTGAGTTGAATGGTACAAAGTGTCTAATCAAAAAACACAATTCCAATAACCTGTAATAAAATTATTGAGAAAATATGCTTTTAGCAAGATTTGATCCCACTATCTTATTCACGGTGCTAAAAAATGCCCGTTTTCCGATGTTTTAGTCTACCGTGGAGGCTGTAGCCAGTGAAGCGGTACCGGGTGATAAATCTCTCAGGTGTTAATTGGGGGAGTCTCATAGGGAGAGTCCCCGACTATCGTGTTCTAAAGTTAGAAATCCATGAACTTGCGGTAGAGGGAAAACATGACCCGTGATCAGGGTAATTAGATATCTTCCGTGGGTGGGACTAACTTTTGTGAATCTATTTCTTTCTGCGAATCTAGAAGAAAATGCGTTGAAAATTTCATAACTGATTTTAAATCGCTTATTATGCAAAACTGTATCGTTGGATTATTGTCATATTGGAATCATGTAAGGGTCAAATATTGTATTGTCATTGGTTTGAGTTTCGTATCCATGGCAGTTAAAGTTATTTCATTTATTTCGTATTTTGATGGACATTTTGTTTAAAGGGAATTTTCTCCGGGTCTAATTTGAAAATGGATCATTCATTAAATTTTCATCTTTATTGTTTTAATGAACTATCTCAGATTTGCAACAAACACAATATAAGAAGACAACAAAAGACAATAGAAACAGTTTAAAATCCATTTAAAGTCAAAGTTTTGAATCTCTTGACGAAATTTGGGTGTAAAAGGAGCAAAAATATAGAAATTATGAAGGATTCCGTATTCCCTTTTATCAACCCTATAGTCAGGTAATTAGCAAAATAAGTATCGTATGCAACATTAAAACAGCAAGATGACCTTACAATTATTTATTTTTTTCCTTCTTTGGGCCATTGTGACAATAAATAGTAGCAACACCATTACACTGTTGCACTGCGATTGTGTGTCTTTTGGATTGAGAGAAAGTGTGAAAAGTAAGAGAGAATGCAAGTGTAAATACTGTAAGCATTTGTGTGTTAGCTTGCGTGTGTAATAGCACCCGGGTGCTTGAGTTTGTGTGTATGTGTGTTTGTGTTCGTGAGTCTGTTTTCACTTCTAAAATGTTGTTGCAGGAGAAAGACGGGGAAGTTGTGGTTTATTAGCTATGATAAGTTTAAAGCACTTAAATTCGACCTGCGTTCTGATAACAGAAAAAATCAGGCGACCATACCGGCAAACTTCTCAATATAGTTTACAAATGCATTTTTTACACATTTTATGATGAAAAATCATATTTTTTGAAAAATTTGAGTAGATTTAGACTTAATTTACTGACACATGATGTTTGATGGTCAAAAACACCAAAAAATAAGGCTTTAAAAAGAATGTCAAAAAGTTTATTTTTATCGGGCGATATCACTATTTATAAATTGTAGATGGACTCAAATTGTCATGCAAATGTTTACAAACATCTTATTCACACAAACAAAAACTTGTACATATAGTCCATTCATAATCCATGATGCCTACACACTAGAGTTAGTTTTTAACCATCTCACCGAAAGTATTACCGGGACATAAAAGTTACTGTATTTCTTTGTTTCCTTTATTGTTTCCTGTTTTCAAAGTGGTGGATAAATTTAATAAAGATAATCATCCTTTAATATCATTGTTAATTATGCGCGACATGGAGCAATCCATGAATCTTAAACCTATTGAAATTGATTACATAATGACTATTACATTGTACAAAATCAAGATAAAATGGAGCATTTCGCAGCCACTAACTGACCTAGCTTTAAATAAATAGCCATTGTATGGCTTACATCGGTGCCATGGAAATCATTTTGGTGAGTCTATTATTATGTATATTGTCCTTGTGTCATACAAATTTGAAGACATTTCAACAATGCACTTTTGTTTTATAGGTCATTTAATTATGTCATTTGTTTTTATAATGACGTAAAAATGGATCTAATTGATAGAACTATATCGGCAAATCTATAAATGCAACAATTTTCTGGTTTCCTTCTACCCCCTATCCTGAAGTTGCTAGGATAAAGAGTGCCGAGTCCTATCGGAGACAGACTATAATATCGTAGGTCCCATTATTAAAAGTACCCTTGGCTGTTTACAGGGCAGTCTAGGAAAACCCCAATATTACCAAAGTAATGGACATGGGTAACATTCAATACAACAAATATTCATACTATTATGACATGCTGTCAACTCAATTCAGAGAACCAGAGTAATTACATGGTCAGCATAGTGCAAACATGTGCCATCCCACATTTTTGTGCCCTGAAAGATCTCTATTTATAGATATGGCCAGTCGTAATCTGTCTATCAATATCGATTTGTACGCTACTTTTAGCCACTGTGGACACTGAAGGTATACTCTTCACTTATACAATCACAAAAATTAGTCTTTGTGGAAAGCAAAAGATGGCCAACGCTCATGTTTATTGTTGTTTCGTAATATGATCACATTTCATGTGTATGGTAGATGATTTTTAAGTTTACCAACCTTTTATGGTATACAAAAGCATTTGCTCTAGAATATTATGAAAATTTATTAAGAGGAAGCTGAGAAAATTGATTTCTAAGAGGTGGAAATATTCATCCCCAATTTTCTTAAAATGCAACAAATGTGGAAGGCCCGTTTTTAAATCCATCATAAAATTACCATGTGGTGTTTTTTGGGTTGTGTTTTTTTATCATAAACTGAAAACTTATCAGATATATATATGGCATTTATTTTTGACATGATCTACATACATACATACTGCCATTTTCAAATAAAAGGGCAGTAATTACAATGGCGATTTGCCTGCAGTTACTGCCTTTCAATTGAAAACGTCAACATACATACATACGGTAGGTTACAATATTTGAAAAATTTGTTCATTCCAGGCGTATCAGTCTCTTCGGCATATAGTCAAGTTGTCCAAATTAGAAGTACCTCAGATCATCACCGATGCTATCACACCAATCAAGGATAATGACGAGGCCATCAGGAAGTACGGCATTGTACAGGCTGTAGAAATGTGTCGAGTCTTACTCAATGCGGGCACCCCTGGTCTTCATTTTTACACGTTAAATCGTGAAGTTGCCGTGAAGAGTATACTAGAAGAACTAGGGCTATGGAAAAACAAAGTACAACGCCTTTTGCCATGGAAGGCAACTGCAAATCACACAAGGTCTGAAGAAGAAGTGAGGCCAATTTTCTGGAGGTGTCGCCCCAACAGCTACGTTTGTCGAACTTCTGACTGGGAAGAATTTCCCAACGGGCGATGGGGTGACTCACATGCTGCGTCTTTCAATGAACTCAAGGCGCACCACTTCTTCCTGAAGCCAAAGTCGAAGAAGGCTGAATTGCTTAGTATGTGGGGGGATGAACTGACCAGTGAAAAAGATGTCTGGGACGTTTTTGTCAACTACTTAACGGGAAAGGCCAATAAAAAAGGTGTCAAGGTATGTGATTGTGTCCCCTATTTTATTAATGAATGATTGCAGCTAGTCATTGATTATTTGTCCTTAGGTAAGACACTTTGTTCAGCCTAACTCACTCAACTCAGGTATGAACGAGTACCTGGCCGTTAAGAATGAGTTGTTCATGTCCATAGTATGTAACCACGTCTAACAGATTGCAAGTTTTGTCTTTTTTTTCAGTGTTGCTGTTGGTTAATGAAGTATATTAGTCATTGTAAAGCGCCATGAGCTGTGCATATGAGCACTGTATAAGGGAGATTTTTACGTTACTTTACTTATGAACTCTGTGGCTTATATCTTAATATAATGTTAGATCCTTCATCCCTTGCCAATTTTGATTTTAAAAAAGCTTGAATTTGAAATCAAATTTTTTCCTTTCGCTCCCTATACTTAATTTGCTAGGACTAGGAGAAAATGAGTGCCAAGTCTTTTATCGTAGATGGTCTATAATCTTGGTGGTGTATAATATACATATGTAAAAGAACCCTTGGCTGTTTATAGCTGGGAGGCAGTCTTGGAAAACCTTGAGAATGAGTTAAATAGTGGAAATGGATAAATTCAATAAAAAAACAAAAATTATTTTTATTATTGCTGTCATAATTGACACATTTTTTGCGTTTGTTCCTGTAACCCCTACAATTACCAAAATATTGAATTTTACAGTCAGTTTTGTTCTTGAAGGAATGAAATATTCTATCAAATTGACTCTTGGCTTAGAAGAATTACTGTGACTTAAATCCTCCTGTACGGCTTGGTACATTGGGTAGTAAGTTTCTTCTATCTCGGTATAGAAGTATTCTTCTTAATATCAATGTTACCATTACAAGTTGGGGTTCACCTTAAAACCTATCTTTTCCTCTACTTTAGCAGGAGTACTCTTGAAAATTAGTAGGCTTCATTTAATAATGGAAAGCTTTTTCTTTCTTTTTTTTTTTTTGGGGGGGGGGGGGGGTTATTTTTGTAAAGCTTTCAGTTAATATTACACTATCACAGAATTTTCATGGTGGGACCCACATGTTGTTTTGTCTTTTATTTCTGTCTGTCTTTCTCCTTTTATAATTCTTTCAAAGTTAAATAATTGTTTTGTACCTAACATCTTGTGGATGTATGGATGGATTGCCTTCTCACCCTATGTCAGGGTATAGGCCACTGACAACAGCCCTCCAACCATCCTTATCTTGTGCTAGTTCTGGAAGCCTATTCCAGGTGTATCCCCCTATTCTCATATCTTCCATACCTCTATGGGCCTCCTCCATGTTGTTCTTGGTCTCCCCTTCTTCCTGTGCCCCCGTGGATTCCATCTTAATGCTTGCCTTGTGATGCTTTCTGCAGGTTTCCTGAAGGTGTGGCCAATCCACCGCCTCCTTTTCTTTCCTACCTTCTCAGCAATCCTCTTCTTTCCCTTGTAACACAACCTATTTCATTTCCTTCTATTATCTATATTCTTTGTGTAACTTATTTATACTCTGAAAGGGGCCATTGGGCAATTTTTGAACAAGGGTGAGATAATATCCTGTGATGAAGAAACTGACTTGATATCAAAATGCATTGTAAGCCAAGCTGGAAACATTGGCTTGGAGATTTCACTGCGTTAAGAAAAACTAATTATAATTTTACTTTATTGTTTTGATTAATACTACAACATCACCATTACTACATGTATCATCATAATTACCATATAACATCATCATCATCATTAGCATCTTTAATAAAATTCACCTTTTGCACCTCCTCCAGGTAATCAAAATTCCCTGGGATGATGATGAGATAGTCGATGAGACATCTCTGATTGCTGATAAGTTAGCTTCCATCAATGAACAGGGTGTTCTCACCATCAACTCTCAACCTAGAATCAATGGAGCTCCATCTACAGACCCTTATGTAGGATGGGGAGGCTCCAATGGATATATCTATCAGAAGGTTGGTTGTGTCCATTTATTAAAGATGCTCGCCTTGAAATCCAGTTTTTTTTTTGTGGTATCCTTTTGCTCCCTATCCTCAAACTGCTAGGATGAAATGAGTGTTATGTCCAATCACAGAAGGAGCACTGCAGCTAACACCTTGGTTAGTCTGTTTTTTCCTTGGAATGGACCCAAAATGAAAAAAAAAACGACCGTAAGAGAAATGCTAAAAGAAATTCAATGATAAAGGGAATTAAAAAGAAAAATATTCATAATTGAACTCACCCGATCTTGTACTTACATTGCACACGTACGAAGAGATTCCAATTCTTTATCTTTAAGAATAATTTACCAATCTGTAACATCTGTATGTTATTTTCCATTATAATTTTTATGTAACAATTTATGTTTATATATTTAAATTTTATCACTTCATTGTTTTCATCACGTTATTTTGTTCCCTAGGCTTATCTGGAATTTTTCACTTCAAAGGAAAATATTGTAGCTTTGAAGCGAATCTTAACGAAGTACCCTCTAGTCAACTATCACATCATAAACCACTCGGTGAGTTGATCTGTTTCAGTTTAGAGTGATAAATAGCAATAACAGCAGAATTAAGCTTATTCAATAGAATAATTGAAAGAATAATTGAAATAAGTGAAAGCCCGAAAGAAACATTGTGAAAAACATTACTGAGAGAAGCTGGAATGATGGGCATTCAGTTGATGCAGGCAGTGATTGCAATAACACAAGACAGTCAACCTGGGAGAGAAAGTTGAGGCCCCTATGTGATGCATGATGGCACCGGAAGGATGTAAATAATAGAATAATTAGGTATTCAGGTGGCCAAACATTTCATCGCACTGCTTTAAAAATGACAATTTTACTAAACTATGGAAATAAGTTGGTCAATTTAGGAAGTTTTTAAGGACTTCTTTGCATAATAGTGTTCGTGCTTGAAAGTAATTATAACTCATAATTCTTTGTCGCCAAGAATTATAGTAGTGAAAAAGGCAATATTTTAAAATAAAGACAACAATATCACTCATAGATATATATATACTAAACATTTATTTGTTTACATAGTGCCTTATCCCACTGGATGAGTAGGCTCAAGGCCTGATACGATTATTGGGAGCAGCCGTGAGGCGCTACAAACCACAACCTGTCCCCTCTGATCTTAGCTCCATTCTACCTTTTGTCAGAACAACGAGGCAGGGAGATAGTATGGGGCATTATTTTCCTAATAGGCCATGGTAGGAATTGAAAACTCGAATTTTGCCAGGGTGGTGTGGTGGCCTGCTCATCGATTTTCAATCACCGAGGGTTACTTTACGTGCGCAACGGCACATGGGGCCTCCAAATTTATTGTCCGTCTCCGATAGGACTAAGCACATATCATACAAAACTAATACTATATGGATATCACTTGCAGTGATATTTCTATTTGATTGAGTTTAGTCAGACAATGTGAAGAAGAAGAAGATGATGCAGAGATGAAGGAGGAGCAGGAAGAAGATAAAAATATTTTTTTTTAAAAAAGGAGGAGTAAAAGAAAAAGGGAAGCAAAAGGACAGGTAAGGGTTAAGGAGAAGAAGAAATCATATTTTTAAAAGGCACTGTTTATCATTGATGTTCTTACTGTTTTTACCTTTTCCCATCATTTCAGGGTGTGACAGACTACACCAATTGCGATGAGTCTGAGCCCATAGCTGTCACCTGGGGTGTTTTCCCTGGTAAAGAAATTATTCAACCCACCGTCGTTGATCCAGAAGCTTTCAAAGTTTGGAAGGTCAGACTCAACCTCATCATCTTTTCATGTTATATTTTCTGTACCTTTCTTTGGCGATAATGACCTGCGATATTTTTCTATTGAAGGTTGAAGGTTGCCCCTGTTAAATGGTTGACATTTTTTGTTTTCAACAATGTTGATAATTCATCCATCATTTTTGCTCTCTGTCGACCTTTTACCATTTGTCTTGCCAGTAGTAATTAGGTCTTTCTCCAGAACATAACCTAAAAGTGTGGCTAGTATATGTGTTATGTCTTATTTCTCAGATTTCTTTTAATTTCTGCTAGGACTAAAATGTTTCCAGATAGATTTCAACTTAAACTTATCTCATGACAGGATGAGGCATTCCACCTTTGGCTTGACACCTGGGCAGAGTTGTACCCAGCTGACTCCAAGTCACGGCAGATTTTGACGGACATCCACGATAACTATTACCTGGTGAACCTGGTGGATAACGAGTTTCCAAAAGAGTCCATTCTGTGGGACATTGTGGATGAGATGTTGGAACTAGCGGCCAAGGACTTGAAGGACTTGAAGGACAGTCAATGAGGTAGGGGATAATGTAAATGAGATACTGTAAAGGAAATTATGCATAACGAAATGTTGGAGATTGGTTAAAGTAAAAAATTGCATTTTATATAGCGCTTATTGCCAAGGTACCTAGCATCTAAGCGCTTTTACAATTTTTCACTTCCTCTGGCCAACAGCAACATGGAACACATAGGACAAGACCAGCAGCCTCTTAGGCACTTATATAATTTTTCGGACACAGACAACACTGTCTTAACGGCCAGGTACTCATTCACACCTGAGTCAAGTAAGGTAGATGGGACAAAGTGTCTTACCTAAGGATATACTGCCAATGACCATTAGTTATCGAGAAAATTTATGTCAGCGGGATACGATCCCAGCCATCCGGTGTCAGTTAGTGGAGTCACTTGTGTCTCTCATGTGTGAACTGTGTTAACCTCTAGGCCACTGAGGCATCCAAATGGGTTCTTAACAACCTTTTTATTCACATTGTCAACTGTGACGATGTTAATGATTAGATGAGATTTGTAATGGGTTATTTTTGTTTGAGAACGGTTGGACAAGAACTACGATAACGGCATGCAAGACTAAAAAAACGCAGTAAAGAATGTCACAGGTGATACAAATAAGCTAAAGCTAAACTAAATCTCAACCTAGTCCTATGCCTTCCTTGACTATTTATATCTAATCTTAATTAAAACATAGACTTAAGCCAAACACAGATAAAGAAACTTAGGATCTGACGGAAAAATCAAAATATATAATTCACAAATATTAATAAATTTATTCTAAATGATTCAAATAATAAAGATAAAAATAAAGATTCAGATAAATAGAATAATGCTCACACTCAGTGAGTTAATCTTATTCAGAGTTACATGATATGAATATAAACAGTAGAGTAGGATATTATTAACTATCTTATGCGTTCACTCAGAATGAAGAATAATTCAAATAGGTATATAATATTATTACAACATAATAATTCACTCAAGGAATCATATTTCAACAATAATTGACTAGGGGAACAATTCTTAAAGTATAACAATTCATACAATGGCAATGGGATACTGAACAGTACTCTCCTTTTTGTAAACTCAATACTTATTCAAAATCCACTCCATTGCATCCCCTCTCTTCTGGGTCAAGGACGTTTAGTGTAGAATGATATCGTCTCAAGTGCTACATACACATCTAGGTCAACACTCTTGTCTAGGTGACTATGTCAATCATTTGTATAAAGGGTTTATAGTGTAGGAGAGGGCACACAGCCTTGTGGTGTCTCAGTATTCAGAATGACAGTGTAAGAGTATGATTTGTTTAGTCTTACATGCTGAGGTCTTTTTGTTAGGAAATCAAGGATCCATGAGGATTCGGTTTATTTCATACATATACGGCCACAGACTGAGATGAAACGAAATGGACATCTCACGGAGAATGCCGGAAAATACCCTTACCCATTCAAGTTAGCGTCTGGTTTAGGGACATGATCAGGGATCAGTGAAGGGTTAGCAATTGATGTTTTTCTAAAAATCAAAATGAGGGTTTGTTGTCTGCTACTTTTGTTGATCTTTATGTGAGAATTGATTACGATTACACTTATGAGATGTACTTCTGGGTCATAGGGGGATTCGATGAAGAGCAACCAGCCATATTCTGACACCATTCTGTAGGATGTATATTTGTAAATTGGTCCAAAATCCTCAATCTTGAATGGATTTTTAGCCAAAACGGGCTCAGTCTCAAGTTAGTTAATCACACTTCTTAAGATAAGTTTTGTCTATGCCTACAACATGAATTTCTTTAATTATACTTTACTCATGTGTAACAATTTTGTCAGAGGTAACTGAAGAATCTACATTGTTATTACAACAATTTTCTCTGTTAACACTTATCATTTTTCTTTTCTTCCCAGGTTCATTCAAAAAAGTGAAGAAGAGAGAAAAATACGGAAAGGTTAATGAAAATCTAGAAGTACAATACCCAGGAAAATCAACAGTAAACGGTTTTTCTCTTGCGAAGATTTTGTAAATATTTGAATTTCAGTATCACAGTGATTTGATTTTTAATTGAGCTTCATTCTTAATGGACGAATTTCAAAGCTCCAAGACAATCAAATTTTACTTGAAATTTTCTGAACTCTGCCAGTCTTTGAAGTCTTTTAATGAGAATTTAATCAAGCGAAGAATACTTTATTTATTATTCTTTCCAAGTTTGAGGTTCCTTCTTGGAAGGAAGAGTTTGGTTCTTGGTGGGTGAGAGAGAAAGAGGAGAGGGAGTTGTGAAATGGGTTGTTTATACATCTTCACATGATTTTATAGTCCTTTTTTAGTCCTTTTTTAATTTGAAAACCGTCAACGTGGGACTATTAAATGTTTTAGAGACTGAAGATTTAATGCAAGTATATATCCTTGTTATTACTATGACTGTTGTGCCATGCCTCTCAAAAGTTATCGGAACATTCTTTTTTATACCATCGTTGTTAGGATCATTCTGTAATAAGAGACAATCAAGACAAGTTTTCTGGCATGAACTGCAAAAAGAATTGTTGTTTACCACTCCTATTTAAGGGATACTAGGTGATGTTGATTGTGGAAAATCATTATAATGATACGTCAAATGCGTGTGTGTGTGTGTGATTTTTTGTCTTCTTGTGTGTGTGTGTGCGTGTGTGTCTGCAATGATGCCAGTGTCAATGAAATACAGTTTATATTTAAGTATACTGTAGTGACCGGCTATATGTGTCCGGGCGGCCGGGAGCAGCAAAATGGAAGCTTAAGCAAAAACCTATTTTCTATCTCGCCTATCAAGGATGCAAGCCATATATCACGTGAAGGTTTAGAGTGACCACTAGGCACTGGGTACAGGGTGTTATTTTTTGTTTTGTTTTATCTTTATTATAACTTAATACAATGAAGAAGGACATAAAATAGGAAGACGAATAAAACACATACAAAGCAAACAACATGAAATGATGAGACAAAAGAAATATAGAGAGGACGGAAATGTGGACTTGATGGGGCGAGACAGGGGCATTGTATCGGAATAGGTGCAGAAGGAGGATCAACTTAGAAATTAGATCTAGTGATATGTAAAGAGAACAATTAAAAATTCGCCTTACTCTTTATCTGCGCATCCAATTAAGGCAAAATAGCCACTTCACACCAATGGCCACATAGAGGCCTGAATTTAAGAGAAAAAATTATGTTTTGCGGCAAAAACTGACACACAGGTAAAACGGGCATATAGCTGGCAGACACATAGCTGATCACTACAGTATATAGTTATATACTGCCCTTCCATGTGATGACAATTGAATGTGTGTACTGACAGGGATTGTCATATCCTGTTATATGTCTATGAAACTTTGTCCATCTCAAAAATATTGATAATGAAATATACGATGATTATTCTATTGATGATAAATTGATAATGATAATTATTTAATGTGACGATGGTGATGCTACTGCTTCCCGCTATTGCCATCATCATCATCACTATCAACATCATCCTCTTCATCATCATCATTATTATTATTTTATTCTTCATGTGACTTAAATCTTCTACTTACCGATTGACTCATATATGAAATTTCTTTTAAAATGGCAATGAAATATTATGCCATAGAGACTTGCTTTACCCCGTCATCTCACCTGTACTCTGAAAAGAATTTAAATAAGGGAAAGGAAAATTAAAAAAAAAATTACATCATGTTGGCCTCTTCAAACAATGAAACATCAGTTATCACAACTCTTAAAGTGCCGAGATTGTGTTGCAGGGTAGTTTGAAAATGATCTTTTATCATTATCATTATTTCAGATGTGATTATCAATTGGATCATTATGTATATTATTGGGATCCAGGTATAATAGACTGCTCTGTATAATGCTCACAGTAATATACTTGGCCATAATACGATGATGTAATCTTTCTTTGTTTTCCATGTATATGGTAAAGGCCTATTACTCAACAGAGTTTGTGCTGTAGAGTATTTTTTTACACACTTGATACTCACATAATGATATAATATGATTTTGATGAATTATAATTTGTGTGTGGTTAAGATCTGCATATAAAGGAGATGAGCTCTCTATTTCTCAACTCTGTTGTGAACTATGGTATTTCAAACATCAAGAGATAAGCGTTATTAATATAATCATTTTGTTGAAGTTGGTTTAGTTCCATCCTATATTGTTATTATTATCATAATTGTTGTTGTTATTATCATCGTCATCATCATCATCATTATTATTTCAGTCCATGTGAAGACTACAATGGGGAAAAAATCCCAGAATAATTGTCCTGCAATTTCCTTCACTGAACCCAAGCCTACTACAGTCTGGTCTCTGTAATCCGAACCATTTTTTGGGAACAGAAATTGTTCTTATTATTTTTTTAGTATTATTCCCTAATCAGAAAAATTCTGTAGTCGGAACAAATTGCCAGGAACGGAGGTGTTTGGATTAGAGAGACCAGTCTGTACTCGAGCTGTTGTCTCATGATAAAATTCTAGTAAAGAAAAATCTTTCTAGGAGTATCTTTATACTTGCCAGATCTGTCAAGTAAAGGCATTGAGTGTTCTTTACAGGAAACCTCATCAAAGGTTCTGGAAAAGTCTTTTTTGACTTTAGAATTATTTAATTGGATAGTCTTCACATTGATACAGATTTCATTATTTTATTATTGCTTATATTCTCGAACTTCTCTCTCCTACAGAATATCATCGCTGTCGCAAACAGTGCACTATGTCCAATTCTCAGATATTGGATTGACGCATAATGCTTGCACACTTTCCATCTTTATGCTTTCTAATTTATTCTCCAACAGGCATTATTGTTTAAAACTTACATACCCGGTATTTTTAGACTAAAATTTTCCCAATCTATAGATTCCACTCAACGACAACTCTTTTATGTTGATGTTTTTTACATGTTTTTGAAGCTATCTTAATTAATTTACACCATGATGTCTTACTTGCATTAACTTTTGGATTGACTTTCTTTATTTTAATTAACATTTTTGGTATTTTAAAGCTTTAACTATACTGCTGTGCAAAGACAAACCGACATATCTCCACTTATTTCAATTCCAAGAAAAATTGAAAAAACTTTCAAAATTGTGCATGTCAAAAGTACTTTACTTCAAAACATTTAAAATATCATTTCTAATGGAGGTATGCCACTCTGCTTTTGACACGTGACTGGGTATGATAAGCCCTATGATACAAAAAGATGCCAAAACATTATTTTTTTTTTTAGATATGTCACTTTGCCTTTGCATGGCAGTATAGTAGTAGAATGGTGCAAACTTTTTCTTGAAAAAAAAAAAAAAAGTTAAATGTCAGTACACATGCCCAGGAAAACCTATCATAAGGTGGAAGGTTACCTTCTATGAAAAAAAAGTTTTGTTTCATTGGGAAATCAATTTTCATAAATTCCTGGGTTTGTTTTTTTTTGTGGTCATTTCAGAAAAAGTCTGGATCATTTTGTCCCACGTCCAAGGCCTAAGTCTAATTTGATAATGATATTGATAAGATGGATGAAAGAAATTTGAACAATCAAATGTAAAGGGAAAATACTCTAAAACTTAAACCAATGCTGTAACTTGTCATTTGATAGTTATGTCCCTTGATATAAAAAACAAAACATAAATAACAACAAACCTGATTGCATTGAGTCAGATATTATTATAATAAGACTGGTTCCCTTGGATAGTGTGTATGAAAAAGATTTGTTATATTTATTTCTTTATTGTTTCAATAATGTGTATTAGTTTGGATTGAAACCACGGTTGTACTTTGAACATTTTATTTCTTCTTTTTTTTAATTCTTTTTTAATTTATTTGTTTTTACTGAGACTTGACGCATTATTATTATTATTATTATTATTATTATTATTATTATTATTATTATGTTTAATTTCGTTCTTACATGCCAGTTACTTTCTTACCTTAGTACGTACTTACCTTTTGATGGTTAACTGACAAGAATTTTCTCAATCTCCTCGCCTTAATTAAAACTCAAATTTATACACCTAAACCCATTTCAGGAAATTATTTTCTGAGAGCATATTACTATAATACTTTAATTAGTGTTTTTAGTAAGTGATGCACATTATTATAATGGTTTATTTCAATATCAATTTACTTCGGAATAATATTCTAATGCTCATAGATGATTAAGATGTATAAATATTTGCATAAAAAATTTATTTTAATAAAATACTTATTAACCTTTTAATAGATTGAAATAACACAGAAGAAATGGCATTGAATGGACAGGCAAATGGGATATAATATACATGACTGTCTTATTACAAGAACAAGTTAGAACTTCTAACTTGAGAAAATTTGTGGGGTCTGAATGCATATAGCCCTCTGCAAATAATAAAATCTATGAAGACGATTAAATATCTCTCACCACTGACTTCTTCCACGAGATTATTATACATTATGAATTTATGATAATGCTCCATCTTTTATTTTATTTTACATTGCTAATGTAATGGTTGTTGTTTTTTTCATTCAATCTCACTACTATTGAAATGCCTTTGGTAGACAAATAAAGAACTGAAATAACAACATGTCACCCCTTATAGTAAATGGCTTTTGCTATAGATATAGCTAATAGTATAGACGATTAATCTGAGTTTGCTTGTCTACTTACTTGCTCAACACAATCATCTCAAACTCTATTCTTAGTCTCATTTGAGTATCCCGGTCTTTGTTTTGTTAGGGTTTTTTTAAAAATATATTTTGCAATTCCATCAAATAGTTGGGATGACATTTTCTAGTTTCTGCATATAAGACCATTCCAACAATACGGAAGTTGTTTTTACTGTTATTTAATTATTGACAGATCTGAATGTCATGTTTTGTAGATGCTATGTCATGTATTGTAGATGTCATGTTTTGTAGATGTCATGTTTTGAAGATGTCATGTTTTGTAGATGCTGTCATGTTTTGTAGATGTCGTGTTTTGTAGATGTCGTTACTTTTATTATTATATGATTATTATTATTATGATTATGATTATTATTATTAGTATTATTATTAGTATTATTTTAATTAGTTGAAATAGACCTGAAGGATATACATTATATTTATAGATATGAGATCTCATAAAAGTGGCATTAATTGAACTTTGAACTTCAGATTCTCATTTTTAATTGTGTATTTTATCATGTATTATAATTATGAGCATGGCAGCAATAAACACATTTTCAGACCTATATTTACATTGATCTTCATAAGTTGTATCACGTTTAAACTCAATGGCACAAAGTGAAGAGCGCGTTTTTCATCAATTGATATTGAACTAGTTGACTTTCATGAAAATGTTCAAAATACATCTTGAAAAAAAGAAAATGTATTGAAAATATAAATAAATATAATAGTTTTAGACAACAAAAGTGGTTGCTTTTTCTAAAGTCTCTTTAGAATTCTGTTGCTATGGGTTTAAATAAGCGACTTTAATTTTCATCATTTAAAAAATAAATAATATGGCCAACAAATGGTACTGTTTGTCTTTGTAAAGTGTATTAAGTAACAAAGTTTTGTTTGAGCTATAAACATCGGCAACTTCCTGTCAGAATTTGATTTCGGTTGGCGCTTTGTCTGGTGTTCAGTCCCTAGGAAAGTCTCTTTACACACATTTTCTTCACTCAGGTATAAAATGAGTTCCTGGAATAGGTAGCCAAGGATCTTTTCTGTATGGTAGCATCAAAGTACTGTTAATTAGCTGCCTATCTATATGTTCCCCATCAAATTGAGAAAGTGTGAAATGGTCTGCTGGGAAGGGGAATATAATTGATGTAAAGTCCACATGAGTCTACACTTTGTGTGAAAATACAGACCATAAATTTAATCTTTCTTTTCATCGTTCAATTGATGAGATATAGTTAATGAACATTAATTTGTTATTTCTTTGGTTTTAAAAT
The DNA here is from genome assembly GCA_032466395.1 of Aegires albopunctatus. Classification (NCBI taxonomy): domain Eukaryota; kingdom Metazoa; phylum Mollusca; class Gastropoda; order Nudibranchia; family Aegiretidae; genus Aegires; species Aegires albopunctatus. Next base: position 17,120 of record JASKDV010207688.1, read on the forward strand.
TTTGTAAATAATTGTAGGAACATGATATAATTGAAGGGGTGAGAACAACAACAAGGCTATGCCACATGACGTCAGTTTTGAGAAAATTGACAAAAAGTGTGGGCTTCACCTTGATGTTACATAAACTGTCGCAGGCACAACTAAAACACGTGTTTTAGCGTTACTGTTTCATCATTGATATAAATAGATAGCCCACGCTTTAAACTATAGGGTAGTACTATGTTTTAGATGAATTAGACTTAGCCTTCTTGTTGTTCTGAGCCCTTCCATTGTTTGAAAAAAACTAGAGAATACTTTTTGTGAATGATATCCTTCAAATCATAATCAATCTGTAACTGATTGTTCTTCAATATTCTACACAAGCGTGATAACATTGTATTTCTATAATAGTATTATGATTATATATGAATGAAATTGCCTTCCTTATTATGTTATGAGATTGATTAAACATTTTTGTGTGAATCTATCTTTCATTGGTTTTTATAGAGTTATCATTTGCTTAACTCATTGATATTCTTGTTTACTTTTACGTTCTACTTTTAATCTTTCATTAGTTTTTATATAGTTGTCATTTGCTTAACTTATTGATAATCTTGTTTACTTTTACTTTCTACTTTTAATCTTTCATCAGTTTTTATATAGTTGTCATTTGCTTAACTTATTGATTTTCTTGTTAACTTTTAGTTCCTACTTTTAATGTAAATGTCAGAAATATTCACACCTGCTTATCACTATCAGCTTTAATCATGTAGTTACAACGTCCACAACTGGGGAGAATAGAATAGTCCCAACACCAGTGGCTGTATACGAAATAATTTTGTTAAACTCGGTTTACGAAATCATTAACGCTAAACCTCTGGAGCCAAAATGTAGGGGAAAAGAGTATTATGCCTTTGATCTGAATATTCATATGACTTGAACTTGAATCATCCAATCAAGATGTCAGAAATGATCACTTGCATTGAACTACCACTTTTGCCACTTCTCATCATTTCACAGTTTAACACCAACTCCTACCCTTCCGTAAAAAGAAATGCTTCAAATGGAATCGGTGCCAAGGTTCAAGCCAACGGCATTGATCTTCCGCCCATGACCGAGGTAGGATGCTTTCAAACTAGCAGCTAGTTCTACGGTCTAAATCACACCATTACCAGACTTTTCCAAGGACTTTTTGCGCCTTCAGTAGACTGGGGCATGGGCCTTGGCGGACGGCACTCATGGGCGCGTGCAACTAATTTGCATATCAATGGAAAATCCTCCTTGGCGGTCAGTCAAGTCCTGCCCAGACGCTGAAAACCCAGGACAAGCCCATTAAAACAGCTTTGTAAACCTAGTTTAATGAAATTATTTCGCCTACGGCCACAGTACTCTCCATATAGGTTGGAAGAGGCGACTAAGGGTTGAGTGGGAGCTTCTTCTCCCATCTGTGACGTCTACTGTTTGTCAGGCTCTTTTTTCCCCTTGGAATCCAAGGGGGGAGAGTATGCTGGAAAGGGAGGGAGGCATATAATACCCAGTACCATCCCCATTTTTGTGCATTGCTTGACTTAAAAATACTGTATGAGTCATTTATGGTTAAGGTGCTCGCCTACCAAGCCAAAGGTCCCTGGTTCAAACCTATGCAGGCTTGAATTTTGAATCCAAATTTTTTTCTGCCCCCTACTAGGATAAAGCTTTAAAGAGTGCCAAGTCCTAAGTCCTATCAGAGTCAGACAATAATATCGGAGGTCCCATATTGTGTTTAATATACGCATGTAAAAGAACCCTTGGCTGTCTAGGAAAACCCTGATATCACCAAAGTATTTGACATGGGTAAATTCAATACAACAAAAACAACTACTAATATCAATTATGTACTTTAATGAGACACTTTATGACTTAAGCATGTTATTATTATAAAAGGCAGTTGTAAGGCAGTTTTGTATCCAGCAAAGGGTTGTTTGAAATATCTAATCAAAGGTCTATCACAAGCACTCCAATCTAAAATTTACCTCATACTCTGGTTTGTTTGTTTGTTATCTTTTTTGGTTTGATATATTTATTATGATTTGTTTGTTTACATGCACAATAGCTTGTTCACAACGTCAAATTATGCACAATAAAATGTCAAATTGTTCACAATAGAATGGTCAAAATGTAAAAGTGTACACAATAGTCTTTTGGCCTAAGTGGTTTAAAATACGTCTGTCTTTAGGACATCACTCTATGACTCAGCCTGCTGCAACTTTCAACAATCGCTGGCTCAAGTGAACTGATTAAATACCTTTAACCACGAAACCACTCTTCTTTAAGGATGCAAATGCTGGACTATCACAAATAAATTCCAACAAAAATTGATAGCTGCAGAAATGTGGTTTATTAGGAGATAATGAAATTATCATGGACTGAAAAGGAGACATTTTAATATGGACATTCTTGAAGGAGCAAATATTCACTAATAAAATTAATGGACATATAAAGAGCGTTATCGCCCGCTATCGCCCGATGCCGTAGTGTGCGGGATCGCCCGTTGTCGCCCGCTAGTAATTGAGCCCGGTATACTCATTATAAGTG
>JASKDV010207689.1:0-10479 GCA_032466395.1 Aegires albopunctatus
GCTTGGTTGACATTGAGGGAGTTGGTGTGTTCAAGCCACCAATATAATCGGGCATTTACCATTCTCTCTGCTAGTTTTAATATAAATCTTCAGCTCAACCTATCTAGATTTATCATTAATGATATTAAGATATATATGTATACACACACCTGCAGGACACAGTAATTCCCACCCTTTTTTTTACTCAAAACTGCAAGAGCTTCAGATTCATATCCAGGGGCAATAACTCCATCAGATACCTGTGTAGAGAAAAGGAAGTCAATTTAATACTCAGTATTAGGCATGCATACAAATGACAGTAAGATGGCTATTCTTGCTGGGTCAATCAAATGATTACCCAGAAAGAGAGAGACCAAGCCTACAATGAGGATTACATCAATAAGTTTTTAAAAGTGGTCATCCAAATGAATCAACAAGTTATATTTTGAGAATTTCAAGACAGAGTACTGCCAATTTCAAAAGTACAAATGAGGGACAATCAAGGGGAAAACATTTTGAACTCAAATTTGTGCTTATGTCACAATTGCATTTAAATAACAAATTCAGATAAAGTTGAGCTGATCAATAACAACATAGATAATGACTTTAAAATCCTGACCTGGAAATCCTCAAAATCAATTTCTAATCATAGCAAAAGGCTTGGTAAGGATAATTGTATTTGAAATTAGGATAATTGTGCTTGAAATTAAGAGAATCCTGCCAATTAACACAAAATTGCAAAACAAGCATGTCTAGAAAATAAAGCACCATGAAATACATAGGTGCAGACCTCATGAAGTCCAAATGAGAACTGTCCTGAAATTGGAGATACAGTTGGTAGAACTACTCACTTAATCACTTATACGTCTCTCCTGAAAAAAAATTGATTGGTCGACTTGGAGGTTTCACAATTTCTCTGATGTTATAGTTTGTTGCTCTCTAAAACTTATTACTTATTTGCTTTCCTTCCTAATCAACAAAATTGAATTGAAAGAAGAAATTGAAGAATAACCTCTCTGGAAATAATTTTTGCAGTGCTTAAGTCACAGACATCAGACAATGCAATGAAGTCACCAAAAGAAGACATTCTGTCAGCACCTGCAATGATAAAGGATGGCTAAAATTAATTTTAAAAACATTAAACATTTTAAAAAGTGAACAGTCAAGCAGACACCATGCAAAATAAGAGCATAATTTCCCTGAAAGTTTTACAATAGAGCAAAGGTAAGAAAATATTACGTTAAATTACAATCAATGTAAAAGGTTAAATCAATGAACCATCTAAAATCAAAACTGAGATCCTTGAAAACCATTACCAATTTCAAATGTATAAATTGAGCAACAATACTCCATAATAATAGTCCTCATTTAAGTAACCTTTTGTCAATGAGATAACTATTAAAGAAAATAAATGGAATATGGTTCCATTCCATGTAGTCATGATAGCAATGGGGCAAGAGGACGCTGGCTTGCAATTTATTTCATTTGTAATTCAACAAGCATTACACCTACCAATTACCAAATACTGTTGAGAACTTACAAGACAGTAGCCATAAACAAATCTCACCTCTCGCTCTGGCATATGCTATTGCTAAAGGAGATAAATCCTTTAGATCATCCACCATACATAGTTTTGCCTGTTCAGGTGACAATGGTACACCAACTGCAGCACCTGTAGACCACAATTTTGTCAATAATATTAAAATATAAACAACAAATAATTTTTTTCTGTACCATTTCATTCATCGCTGTAAAGAACTTAACAAGATCATTATGATGATATAGAAGAGTGTATTCAACACACAGATTGTAGGTTAAGACTTTTATAAGACATAATTTAGGTGTGGAACAATTATACTAGATAACAAAACTTCTGGGACATAACTTCATTTGATGGGATTATTTAAACAGTATTCATTAAATCAAAATTGTTTTAAGGCATTTGTAGCATCGCTACTTATAACATACTAAAATTTAAAAATAATGCTAGAAAAGTAAAGCAAAACAATTTTTTTTTACATGACAATAATCTAATGAGTAATTCAATAGGCAGAATTTCAGGCTAAATAATTGCTTACACATTGTCATATCCTTTGTCAAAATCAGAAATCGATATTTTCATCACATATCAACTTTACTGTTTAACACTTTGCATAATAAACTAAAATTCCCTCTATAATTTAATAAAATATCACAAATCAATATACATCATTAAGAATGTTCTAATTGACTTGAGTAACTTGCTTTAAAAAATCATAAAATGCAACAATACATTCCTCAAAAATTCAAATGTTGGCAATTTAAAAATGAGATATTGTAATACAATAAAACTTTCATGTACTTCATAAAATGATATATATATTTAGTGTTGCTATGATCCAAACTGGGATTCAGGATAAGACATTCATAGATTTTCGAGCCGAAGTCTGGATAATCCATGTGGAAAAACTTTTTCTTACACCTAACATTTATTTAAAAAAATAAAAATTCTAGATTCCCAAAGATATACCTAATTTAAAAACATATCAAAATAAAGTTACCAATTACACTTGGCTTTCATTCAAATAATTAAATTAAAATAAAACCAAGTCAGTGTTACTGTTGCCAAGGAGAAAAATGAATCATAAACATCATTATAAAATGAAAGCACCCAAAAGCTAGACAAGGAAAAGAAAAATGTAAAAAAATGTGGGCCATAGAAGTAGAAACATAAAATATTTTATTTCTTAAAGAAAGAGATGAAGAACATTGTGGCAACATCTGGTGGTGATCGAAGTCTAGGTAGCAGCAGTGGTGGTTGCAATAGGCAACAATAGAAATGTAGGAGTCGTAGGAAAGGTGACACTAATTGATTGATCAAGTAGGCTTGGGGATAGAGGAGGACAGCAGAGATCTACATACCCTCAAAGACAAATATATTTAAAAACAGATTAAGCCCGAATCACCTTTCTATTTATCTCAGGACAACGTATATTCGTTTTACCTGTTGCAACAAATGAATGGAAAAAACCTGCAGAAAGTGCATGTTTATCACTACAATCACAACTTTAAAATGATTGCATCTTGCTTTATCTGTAGTAAGGCTTAATATTGAGATAGATGTAATGTTCTGTGAAAAGGGGCATTAACTAGTGCCATATTCAATACACCAGTTATCATATTTAATTTAATAACAATCAGTTGGTCCTTTAACTCATTCAGTGCTGAGCCTTTGATTAAAAATTTTTGATGGGATGACTATGTATATAATATATATATATGGTAAGAGCAAAGTCAAGTTCAATACAAGAATAATCATCAGTAGTATATGGGCGGAGCTTAAGGTCAGCGAGAAAACTTGTCAATAGCACTGATTGACTTAAAAAGTGAATTTGACCACATGAAAATGTGGAAATCACTGGTTAAAATTAAATGAGCAATTAACGACAATAAAAAATCCTATTCCATAAATATCGTTAGGTCAATGATACCTGCTGGAGATACATGCTTGAAGGATGCAGCTGATGGCATATTCGTGGTCTGTTTAAGTTCTTTCACCAGCTGCCAGGCATTGAGAGCATCACACAGGTTAATATAACCAGGTGATCCATTTAATACTAAAAGACGCAAATGAAATAAACATTGATCAATTGAAAAAAAAAAAAAGAATCAATAAATTCCAAATCCTGAGGATTATAAAACTAAAATATTTCATACCTACATGTCCTTAGACATTACCAAAAATCTTTTGACTCTGCCCCTATTTCTAAACAAGACTCATGCGGTTACGGGCCACCACCATAGTGGCAGAATGATGCAGAATTTTTCTGGAAAAGAGCAGCAACAATAAGCTGCATTAGTTGAGTTCATAAAGTCTTTTGCCAAGACAGACTGAGTTGGTAGGAATTCTTTTTCCAGTAAATCTATTAAGCATCCTGCAACTATGGCTGTAGCTCGACCTACAACTATAATAATTCCTAAAAGAAAAAGTCAAGCTGGATTTCTTCATAATCATCTGCTGGCCATTCATACATACAAACTTATTTAGGATATAGAGCAGAGGTCGGCAACCTAGATGTCACAGTTTACAAATATATATGGGAATAATAAATATATGTAAAAATACATTTAAATAGATTTATATGTAATGGTTTCAAAAATCCATGGTCCATGCCAAAGCAAACATTTTTGCGCTTAAAAAAGAGAGAGAATTGGTGAGAATGTAGGTAGTCGTGTTAGACCTTAGTGCTCAGTCACAACCCTTTTCATATTATGATGGAGAGTTGTGCTATCTCCCTCTATTTCCATGTTTATGTCTCCCTCTTAATTATGTTTATATCTCCATACCTCATCATATTTATGTCTTCCTCCTTCTCCTGGTTTATATCTCCCCCTTTCTCTTGGTTTATTTCTCCCTCCACTACCATGTAGAAATACGACAACTCGTAGTTCTACTAGTAGCAGCCTCAGCACATAACAATAACAACATTATGACATGTAGTAGATCCATACTTTCTTATATAATGCAGTACGAACATGTGTAGTGTGTAGATAGTCCATTCAATTAATTGTCCCGTTCTGGAGGAGAGCGAAGCGATTCAAAGCGAGATTTTAGCAGTGTGGTTCTTCGCTCTATATTCCCCGACCGGTACCAGGCAGCATGCAATGAAAATTCCGTAAATCCGGGAATTCCCAGACAAATTTCACCCCTGGTGAGAGTGCTCAGAATATGGAAACAAAAAATCTAAATCCCAGTTCATGTGCTCGCTTCAAGAAGACTTCCGGATTACTGAAGTCCGAATTAGGGAGGCGTGACTGTAGGCATGGGGAGCAGAGAAGATTGGTACAAGGTCTGGCTCGACAGGAAGACAGTCAACATATCAAATAAACAGAAAGACAGGACAGAATGAAGGAAGAAAGATCAGGGGAAGTGTTAGGTCTGCATCCTTTCACAATGCACCATGCTTGTTTGAGATTAATGAAATATTTATATGTCAGTTGTTGGTATCTGCTCACTATTGGAAATCCTTTACAATGAAATTGGACATTTTTATTCGTATCATCAACACCCAAGTATTCAAGTATATGTACTTTCCAAATGTGAAGAATCCTTCAAATCAATTTGAAGTTAATTTAATGAGCTTCTGACTACACTTAAGCACTCAAAGCAGAATTTGATAAACAAAATCAAGACTTCCACATTGATGGATCATTATTGATATATCCCATTAAGCCTCACATTCTTGTTCGACAGCTACTAAACAGGAATTTTAAGTTGGATGGCCAGCAATGATATTGAAATGCAACGAATCTTTCAGCTTTAGGTTGACTTATTACTGCAGGCAAATTTTTTCACACATGTTAGCCTTGGTATGTACACAAATTTGCCCTAACATTCAGAATGTGCTTTAAGTTCAAAGTAACTAATAATGTTGCCAATATTGAGCAATAAGCTAAACCATGCAAGGGTAATGCTCCCATGAATTTATAAAACCATTGTTTCCTTTTTCAGTGTGGTTTACATATGTCCAAAATTTGGGAAATCCTATACTGTAACAGATTTCACATTAAAGGTTAAAAGTTGTTTTTTCTATTTCAAAGCGAGTTTTTGTAAGTACTCTATACTTAGAGTAGAACAGGTATATTTAATTAACCTTTTCATTGTTGGCACACTGAATGATTGGTTGCCGACCACTGATATAGGTTACAAATAAACTCTGAACAATGGCGTAAAAATCCATGTAAATTTAAAGGAAATACAAATTATCTGTTTTCCTATCAAATTAAGTACAAACCTTTAAGTGGTAGCTGAGAAGATGTTGTGTAGATTTGTGCAGGTTTCTGGTGGGGATTCATGCCATAGCGCAATTCTAGCTGAGATTCACCTGCTCCAAACTGACGTCGGAAATAGTTTGAGATGGCAGAATCATACTCAGCTGTATGGTTAAAGGCCTTCAAAAACATTAAAGAATAAATTGATTTATCTATCTTTTGATAACCAATTCACTATGACTGTTAGTCCAAAATATGCAAAAAAGAAAAAATACAAAATGTTTTCAGACAGTACTTTTCACAAAGTAAAAATATTTATAATAATGATGGTTTTATTTATAGAGCACCTTCCATCAAAACATTAAGGCGCTGTACAATAACTAACAACAAATAGCACATACCGTAGTCGCTCTAATAAACGCCCCGGGTTTGTAATAGGATATCAAAAACGACAGTTGAGATGGAAGATTCACGGTAACTTAATATAGCATGGTCACCCCAAATTGAAGTTGATTCTATTAATAGACCTGATGCAAATTAGATGAGAAGGCAAAATACAAACGGACTTGTGTATGTAACGTCACTGACTCTAATATCTACTTACTACTTAAAGATATCTAGATCTTGATCTGAATTATAAAGCACTATATTATGTATGCCTAACCAAGTTTTCTCCTTCATTATTCACACCCCCACCCCCTATGCACCATACAAAGAACACACACCAAAAGATAGTGGGAGAAAGAGAGAGAGAGAGAGAGAGAGAGAGAGCGTCATGTGTTAGATATCTAGATCTATGTCTATAGACTCTATCTATCTAAATCTAGATTGATTAAAATAATGAAGGAGAAAACTTACGATAAGGCCTACATAATAATAATGCTTTATCACTTAGATATAGATATAGATATCTTATAGTACTAGTAGTAAGTCCGCTTGTATTTTGCATCCTGCAGACAGCAGGGACAAAGACCCGACACAGGGTTATCCACTGAATGAAAATGAAACACAATACTCTTCGCACCATAGGTTCACGGAAACTTTTAAAGAACACACAGGTGTGAAAAGTATCGGGTCTCGCTCTCAGTGGATACTGGTTGCCTTGTCAGTGTATTCATTACTAATTGTTATTGTCAATGTGTGGTAAATAGGTGTGTGAATACTGTGATGTGTTGATACCGCATGGCAAGAGAGGAGTGAGAAATGACTGTGCATGGCCAGTATGGATGCATACACAGCATAGTGTGTAGTTAGCGATTGTTGTGTCCCATTAGCTTTGTTATTGTTATCACTGTGCCTCGCTTGTGTACGGTAGGCATGGCGATGTAAATTGTAACTAGTTTTGATATGATTTACCAGCAGGGCTATAATTTTTTATTTATTACTGTCTGCCTTCTCCAATCTTGTGTATGGCATATAAGGAAAGATGGTGGGGGACTTCCATTAGGGATGGGGCTTATATTAGAGTGAATACGGTACAAAGTAGATACACAGCATAAAAATTTGAAAGTTCCCAATAAATACAATCTTAAAGATTACATCAACAATAATTTTTTTTAAAAGAAAGAAAGAAAGAAATGGCATACATTATTTCTAATCTAATTTCATACAAGGATTATGAAATTGATAAGTTTTCACTATTACTGGCATTTGCTGAGATACTGAATGCCTTCATGTTTACTCTCCACATATCACTGAACCTCAGTTCTAGCAACCAATGCCTCTCTGCCCTGTACCAAGCCTACCTTAGAAATGGCCTTGAAATCTTCATACTACTTACGAACCAGCACAACCAGCATTGTCTCAACAGAGTGTACTGGGCAGGCAGTGCAAGACAGAATTTAAATGTTGGTTAGCTTGCCTTGCTAAGAGATGCCAAGGATGTAACTGTGGTAACATCAAAGAAGAGTATGTCTCTGATGAGGCTTTCATCGACTTTTAACCTCCCTCTCATCTGAGTTAAAGGTAGATCTTTGCACTATACATCTACACACCTCAGAAGGTGGACGGATAAAATCCCACAAATAGTTGGGGTAAGCATGCAGTCTTGTTTGACCCTCCTGTCAAAGATCTTGAGGAGGTTGCCATTGAACAGCACAATTAGAGAGGACTCTTAAACCTTAAAGAGCTGGCCCTGCTCATAATTTCCACCCTTAGAGGCCTGAAGTAAGGGGCATAACTCTTATTTACTAACTAACACATTTCACAAAATTTAACATGTCTTTTGAACAAAATAAGTTAGAGACATGATTTAAATACCACAGAATAGACAAATAAATGCACTTTCAGATGGTATAGACACAACAGACATAAAAAAATTATGGGATGTTGAAAAAAAAAGCCAAACTAAATGCGCAATTTGAAATTTGCCCACCCTGCCTGGTCTGGATCAATGAGACCCCCATTAGGACTAGATCTAGCTGTTCCATCGTCGTCATCAGATAAATCTATATGTTAGGGCTTCCTTCATCCTCATCATCCTCGCGAATTGGAGATCTCTAGACCAATTGCGAGAGCAAATTGAAGGCCATTTTAAAAAAATCATAACAAGTTATTGAAATGGTGGATGATGACTGCATGAAGGAACTGATTCTACACTAATGAGTATACCGGATTCAATTAGTAGCGGGAGACAACAGGCAATCCCGCACAACACGGCATTGGGTGATAACGCTGCTTATAGGTTAAGAATTGCAGTTTTGTCTTGGAGGTCAACAAATCTAATTGGGGACCTTGAAATTGACTCAATGGCATCCTCTGCTCTCTACATTCCTGGAGTTGATGAAGGATAATGTCTATCATGGACCTTCCAGCTCAAAGTCTCATCACACTTCCAGGTAGACGCACTACTCCAGCAAATGGACGATGCCAAAAAGGGAGATGCCTCTATACTAGTCTGTTTCTGTTATTTCTCTTGCCTAGGGTACTATTATTGGTTTCTCTATCGTGTCTTACAACACGGCTCCCTCTCTCGAGCAACGGTTAAGTAAACTTTATGCATTTGTCCTTGATGTGGTCGGGAGGAATGCTTCAACTTCATCAAGCTATTAATTGCTTAGCTCATCCACAGTTGATGGATATAACAAACACATAATACGAACAATAACATATTGACAAGAAAAAACACAACAAACCTTTAAAGCCAGATTTTGTCTTGTCTCCAGATTTGTATCCTTGCTCCCAGAAGATTTCATCTCGTTCAACACCCTAAAGAAAAAGAAATTCAACAGATGAAATAATAAAGAAGAGGATGACTAAGGACTTGAGTCCACAGAGTCCATACAGAAAATGTATGGTTGCTTCTAACATTATATTTCCCTACTCGCCTTGCACACAGCAGGCAGACACTCTAATGGTCAGAATTTTTCTTTGCTTCTGCTCTAGCCTACTGGTGTCCCCCTATAGCTCCTTTTATCTGGCCAGGCTGTATGGATGCTGTGGACATGAGGCCTTAGTGCCGCCATAAAAATCATTAAGCTCATGAAAGGATTCTAGAATTAAAATCATTGAGTTGATAATTTCTAACATTTAATAAACAAATACAGTAGTTTCGCAAGAGCGCCCTCCAGCTGAATGCCTGTTTCGCCTAAGTGTCCGCTTTTCCGCCTAAACAGAATTTTTTCTATCAATTTCACCACTCTAAGTGCCCGCCCACTAAAAACTTATTACTGGATCATGTCACATTAAAATGGTAGCAAATGTCAACCAACATTTGATAATTCATCAGTGATCACTTTCTAAAGCTAGCTAACTTGCGTTATCGCTTAATTGCATGGTTAATCCCACCCCTTTGTTACTATCGGCAAGGTGGGAAATCTGTGTGTGCCCACGCACTTATGACAGGTCTCTCCATCCTTCCTCATCTCTATTTCTATCTTTCACTGTATATATCTTTCTTCTGTATATATGTATCAATTTGAAGATAATAAAATAAAATGTTGAAAAATGAAATAATTAACATTGAAAAAGTCACCTTTCAGGGCTTTATAAACAAAGCGAGAACTTGTGAATACTAACAACCCCATGGTCCTTATACGGTAATTTCACCAATATGCCTGGTTATGCTGATTCCCGACTACCGGGCACTCAGGCAAAAATACTGTACATGTAAATTGCTGACAAATAATGCCCTGCACCATTGATATTGAAAAATACATTGCTAGATGTAAGAATTCAAAGAAACATACGCTTGATAATCAGCTGGGTCACAGACAACCGTTACACGGGAATGGTTTTTGGCTGCAGCTCTTAGTAAGGTGACTCCACCTGTCAAACAGAAGTATTCAAATGTAATGCAATAGACCACAACAGAAATGCCCGATTATATTGGTAGCTTGAACACAACTCCTCAATGTCAACCAACCTAAATTCCGCAAAAATATGAGAAATCTAGATATTTAAGCCTAAATTAGATTTAGATTATGCTTGATATCTAGATCTAGATAAAAATATAGATCTAGATCTCTAAATCTAGATCAGCAAGTAGATCTACGTCCAGATCGAGACAAAATTCTCCCTATTTTTTATTAACAATAGCATTCTCTCTGCTATTCTCTCCTTTATTATTGAGTTCTTCTTCTTAGAATGACTGAAGAGAAACAAATTGTGATTTGATTCTTGCGGCGTGTGGCGGCAAACTGAGCTATCATTGTTCTCGCTCGAAGGAAGTGATTGCTGACCATCGTAGTCGTAGATCCCGTACTTGATATTTAATAGAAATTAATGAAAATTTGCAGTTATTTGGTAATG
>JASKDV010207711.1:0-10479 GCA_032466395.1 Aegires albopunctatus
AGAAAGAGAGAGAGAGTGAGAGAGAGATAGATAGATAGATAGATAGATAGAGAGAGAGAGAAAGAGAGAGAGAGAGAGAGAGAGAGAGAGACACAGAGAGAAACACAGAGAGATACACAGAGAGAAACACAGAGAGAAATGGGAGAGGGGATTATAAGACAAAAAGAGTGGAAGACTGTTAAAGGCGAAAAAGTTACAGAGGCAAATACGATGAAAGACAAAGAGAGGCTTACAGACAGGCAAACAGACATATATGCAAGTCTTTGGGGTGAGAAGGGGGATGTCGGGGAGGAGGAGGGGGGCATGTTTAAGAGGTTATGATAAGATAAGCAAGAGTGATAAAGGGAATAAAATGAGTAGGAAAAACGTTGTTAATGTAAAAATTTTAATATAAAACTTTTAATATTGACAGAAAGGGCACAAGTCCTTCATATAAAAATAATATAGATTGATTGATTAATAGAAATATTGACATTAAGAATCAATTCCCCTATTTTTCCAGCCTGTCAGCCAGGCTACTTCCAACCCAAAGCGGAAAACGATACGTGCCGTCCATGTTCTCACGGTGCTGCCCATCACAAAGGTCCCTCACCGGTCTGCACATGCGCAAAGGGTTATTACACTCACCAAGATGGAGATTGTAAAAGTAAGGCAACAAGATCACAATTATAAATGATTCAATGATTAAGTCGCAAAAACATTTTGATTTGAACTCAGATCTATAAAAGCGTACAAGTGAAGTCAATGTATACCCTTTGAACTTCACGGATCTGATCGTTTTGCAACTTCTGGCAAGATCTTCTCTGATTACCGCCCTTGACTTACGCATTCCTTTGTAACGAAGAATAATATTATAAAACTCCTTTTTCTGAGCAAGATCCGTAAACGATAGAGATTAATAAATTAGAAGGCAATTTGTCACTTAAGTTGTCTGAGGTTTGTCTGGAACACTGGGATAAGACTTGTTGTTTTGAGCATTATGCTTTATTGTTGGATAACCAATAAATCTCAGGAGTTCTATACCTCAAATTAAATACTGTTTTAAACCTGGGTTTATTCCATCGTATCACGGCTAATAGTTACATTAATGGCCTGAAGTATAGCACTGGTATCTATTGAAAGAATCATGAAATGACTGGAGTTGAAATGAAACTTCCTCAGATCGTGCATCCCTAATAACAATTTAAATATCATTGCAGTGAGCAAATGACGATTTTTTTCAAGGATTAAAAATCGAACTGAGGACTAGTGGAATTTGAACTCACAGCCTTTCGATTGCTGGCCGACCACAATGGCACAGAGTAATTCAAGAAAAACGGATTAATAAAACGTTTTCGATAACCACTGTGTGCCCTTAGGCAATACACTTCATCCCATGTACCTCACTCCATTAAGATGTAACTGAGTACCTGGCCATCAGGACAGCGTTGCCCGTGTCCGAAAATTGTTTTCATGCCTAATATGATTATAGTCTTCTCCAATGTGTTCCATGTTGTTGTCGTCCAAAGGAAGCGCCTAGAGTCTAAGGTCCATTTGCGATAACCGCTATATAAGTGCAACATTATTAAAATATTACTAGATCTAGATCTATATCTATTGACCTATAAAATGTATCATAGGTAATATAGATGTTGTTGGGTTTGTTTGTATGTTTTTTGTTTTTTGTTTAAATTATTTTTGCAGTCTGTCCGCAAGGAACATTCAAGAACTTTGTGGGAGTTGGCAGTTGCTCGCCATGCACACCACAAACGTCGAAGGAAATGTCGTGCAAAAGAAAATCCAACCACACAACAAGTACGTTCAGTAAGGAACGAACTATAGGCATATTGAATTATCTTCATCTGTAGGAAGATTGAATTATCTTCATCTGTAGGAAGATTGAATTATCTTCATCTGTAGGCATATGGAATTAACTTCATCTGTAGGCATATGGAATTATCTTCATCTGTAGGAAGATTGAATTATCTTCATCTGTAGGCAGATTGAATTATCTCTATCTGTAGGCAGATTGGATTATCTCTATCTGTAGGAACATTGAATTATCTTCATCTGTAGGCAGATTGAATTATCTTTATCTGTAGGCAGATTGAATTATCTTTATCTGTAGGCAGAATGAATTATCTTCATCTGTAGGAAGATTGAATTATCTTCATCCGTAGGCATATGGAATTAACTTCATCTGTAGGCATATGGAATTATCATCATCTGTAGGAAGATTGAGTTATCTTCATCTGTAGGCATATGGAATTATCTCTATCTGTAGGCAGATTGGATTATCTCTATCTGTAGGAAAATTGAATTATGTTCATCTGTAGGCAGATTGAATTATCTTTATCTGTAGGAAGATTGAATTATCTTTATCTGTAGGCAGAATGAATTATCTTTATCTGTAGGCAGATTGAATTATCTTTATCTGTAGGCAGAATGAATTATCTTCATCTATAGGTAGATTAAATTATCTCTATTCGTAGGTAGATTAAATTATTTCTATCCGTAGGTAAATTATATTATGTTTAGCTGTAGGTAGATTACATCTTTGTATTTATAGTTAGATTAGATTATCTTTATCTGTAAGTAGATTAAATTATCTGTATGTGTAAGTAGATTAAATTACCTTTATCTGTAGTAAATGGATTAAAGTATCTTTATTAGTAAGTAGAATGAATTATCTCTATCTATAAGTAGATTAAATTATCATTATCTGTAAGTAGAATGAATTATCTTCATCTGTAAGTAGAATGAATTATCTTTATCTGTAAGTAGATTAAATTATCGTTATCTATAAGTAAATTAAATTATCATTTTCTGTAAGTAGAATGAATAATCCTTATCTGTAAGTAGAATTAATTATCTTTATCTGTAAGTAGAATGAATTATCTTTATCTATAAGTAGATTAAATTATCATTATCTGTAAGTAGAATGAATTATCTTTATCTGTAAGTAGAATGAATTATCTTTATCTGTATGTAGAATGAAATATCTTCAATTGTAAGTAGATTAAATTATCTTTATATGTAAGTAGAATAAATTAGCCTTATCTGTAAGTTGATTAAATTATCTTTATCTGTAAGTAGATTAAATTATCTGTATCTGTAAAATAGAGATCTGTAAGGGATCTTTTTTCCTTTGCACTGCTAAATTGTGGAATAAATTGAATCCAAATATTAGAATTAGCACATGTGTTGATAATCATAAATCTACATATAGGCCTAATTAGTCTGCTCTAGTTTATTTTGTTTTGTTTATTTATTTATTTATTTATTTATTTATTTTTATATATTTTTGGCGTATTGACAGTAATACTTAACCCAGTCGGTTGTGTCAGTTTATTTGAAGAAGAAGAAGAAGTAGATTAAATTATCTTTATCTGTCTCGAGTCATATAAAGATCATTGCTCTAAATCTAAACCCTTATTGATATATAAGGGTAGTATTATTTCCTCGATGAGGGTAAGAGCAACATTTTTTTCATTTTCCCCCCCTTTCTTTTCCTTCTTTCTATATGTTCTGACATTCGCGAGATATTTACACGATTTGCATGCAGTTTTATCACACGACTGATTTGTGCATGGGAATGGGCAAGGGGTGATATGTTGTTTCTGTTTAAATCTTATAAACGTCTGGATAGAACACCATCAAAGAATGAATTAAATTAGTCAAAAATCAACCACTAATATGCTTTGTTAGCCAAAGGGAAATAATGCATATTCGACAATTATATTATTAGACATAGCCTTAGTTATTTCCCTTCCATGGGATAAAATCATTCCATTCGGGGTTTAGCTTGGATGTCTGTTAAATGTATTAAAATACACGACTATGCTATTCTTCATATCACTATGCTTATCAACACTTTCTGTCCATCCTTTTCCAGCAGCAGCATCCGTCAGAAAAATTTATCCAAATAGTGAGTACGGTTTTTCAATACACAATGTCATTTATTGCCTACATAAACCTTTAAATATAATTTTAAAAAATTAGGATATTAAAATTAAAAAAGCGCTCTTATCCAGCGTGTTCCCATAAAATGTGCTCAATGCGCTTTACATAAGATGTCCCTGACACGTACAGCTGGCTCATGGCCGCTAGGTCAAGAACATTAATAACTATGAACAGCAATAATTAACACTAACAGACAAGACGGACAAATACAACTACATAACATGGAAGACCGCACTACAATAATAGGGACTAACCAAACTAATAGGATAACCTTAACACAACAATATGAATTTAATAAAACAATACTTAAAACTGATACAACAATGGCTTAGCCAACTGGTAGTGAATCTACCGAATCCGGCACACCATGGCTGACTTCACAGACGTGATACAATCCACCTCACTACACTTGAACTCTCTCTCACTTTTAAATGGCCAGTTGACTTCTACTGCCCGACCAATCCTCGACATACATAACTCCACTAGCCAATATGACTACTCATTGGTTCGTCTCCAGTAATTCCTTATAAGTTTGTCCCAAGAAATTCTCTCATAGATTTCTCCAACATTTCTTTTACGTCTCTCCAACGTTTCTCCTAAAATAAATCAACAATCAAGTCTTAATAAACTACTACAAATATAAATCTCCACTGATAACATATATCTATTATTTCAATTAATCTAATTCCGCTAACATATTACACCAACTTACAACTATAAATTATAAAATAATTAAGTTACATAACCAACAACTAAACAACTTGAAATATAACACATACCGAAGTAATAATTCACTACATTCTGACAATGGCTTCCAGCCAGTCAATCACACACTTGCACTCTGGCAAGATAACAATGGAGAAGAGAGCAAGTACCCTTTCGCCTCTTATTAAACAAGAACTTAAGAAACGACCTTTCCAATGGGATCAGCGTGGCTGGTCACATCTTTCCGCACCGCTGTATCCGACTCAATTTACGAGAACCATTAAATAAACATGAAATAAACCTATCATTTCTCGACAGTCCCCTGAGACCTAATGAAAGATGCCTCTCTCTAGAATGCTGACAAAATGTGAATCTACCTATAGCTAGGTACTCATTTGGCACCTGAGAAAAGTGAGGTAATTTCTTAACAGAACCTTTATCAAAGACTCAACAACTTGTCCTCTCGGGATTCGAACCTGATAGTCTGTGATAACCAGTCCTAATGTATACCACTAAACCACGATGCTATACCTTACTTTCATCCTTCTCAACTTCCTCCCTGTATTATTTTTTTCCGAACAGCCTGCCTGTATAAATTGCAATTTCCTCTTATTTTCATCAGGACATGGCATGGATCAATATCTTTTCAATGCCATTTTCATTGTAGTCATTTAATTATGACGTTTCATACTAAATGTATTTCTGATTATCAGCACATCAATTACGAATAGATTCCTGATTTTGATTCGTCTTTATAATAATTATCACCAATACCAATACAATATGCAGTATTGATTGCTCTATCACATTCATCATTATCAACATCATTATTATAATCATTATCATTATATTATATTCCACGACTTTTATTATTATTATTATTATTATTATTATTATTATTATTATTATTATTATTATTATTATTATTATATTATTAATATTGTTATCATTATCATTATCATCATTATTATTATTCAATCATTATCAACATTGTTTTTTCACAGTGACATCACCTTCAATGGAAAGTCCTATTATTAGTAAGTATCATTTGGGAGAGAAGGAATCGAAAGAGCAGCGGGGTTAAGGTGTAAATAGGTGGCAAGTAGGAATGTCTCTTCATTAACAAGACATCGCTATTTAATTCCCGCTTCCCTGTACACTTCCCTTAACTCACCGAGGACCAGATGATTGGAGCCGAGCAAACCCTAGGATCATATGTTTTTATACCATTTGGATAATAATTATGTGCTAATCACTTTAGAGAGCTAAAATGATGCGTACACTTTGACATAATCATGAAGTTTAATGTTCTGGATTAAATATAGTGCTTGTTTTATATCTTTTTTTCTTTATTTTAAATAAAAAGCTCAAAATTATAATATATGAAATTATAGCCTCTATCAATCACGAAGAGTGATGAAAAACAACAACATGCATTTGAGATTAAATGCTATAGGAAGATCCTCGGAGTGTCAAAGTCAGCTAAAGAAAGTAATGAAAACATAAAGACTATTTTGAATATCAAAGAGTTGCACTTAATGAGAACTATTAAATAACAAAAACTATCATTCTCTGCGCATCTCAAAAGACATCATGACACTTTGGAAAAACTGGTATTGCAAGGCATGATGGAAGGTAAACGAGGAAGGGGACGACCAAGAAGACGATTTTCCCATAATATAACATAATGGATGAACTCTTCATTGTCTGGGTATTGCAGAACAGCGCAAGACAGAGATATGTTTCGTATGGCAGTGTGGAAGGCAACGTCTATGATGAATGATACTCCGTAGCATAGAGAGTCTTGATCATAGCAAACCGAGCCTAGCTCGGGCTTGGTCCTCAGTGAGATAAAGCTAAGAAATTCTTTGCAAGAAATGATCCGTTGAGGTGGGAAGGAAGGTAGTTGATTGATGGAAGGTAGTTGATTGAAGGTAGTTGATTGAAGAAAGGTAGTTGATTGAAGGGTGGTAGTTGATTGAAAGAAGGTAGTTGATTGAAGGAGGGAGTTGATTGAAGAAAGGTAGTTGATTGAAGGGAGGTAGTTGATTGAAGGAAGGTATTTGATTGAAGGAAGATAGTTGATTGAAGGGAGGTAGTTGATTGAAGGAACGTAGTTGATTGAAGGGAGGAAGTTGATTAAACGAGGGTGGATGGGCTTAATTCCATAAATTCTGTTGTTCTTACCGGGATGGGCAATAATTCTATTCTTTGATCCATCCATAATCCTTTGATAATTTGGCATTATTACTTTATAGATTTATTCGTTTAGTATTATTTTTTTCTTTTCATTCTTTTCCCATTTCAAGTTGGTTTCATCGTGATTGCTTTACTTCTGGTGACATCAGCGTTTTTCATTACCATCAAACTGTACACACGCCACATTGCCAAGCGTCGACTCGCTAACCGATCTCCTCAACCCGTGAACAGTGCTAAGGTTAGACGAAAGAACTTACAAAATTAAATATGAACATTCACTCTGTTGCATTTCTGCTACCAGGGGGTACCAATAGCCTCGAATTAGTATACGGCATATGAAAGAGAGAATATGAATTATTCAAGGATAGTGTAGCTTTCCATGGCACCTTTAACTTCAGAGAGGGGGGAGATTGATCTTTAAGATAAACATTTTAGATCTAGGTAAGATATCTGGCTATTTATTTTTTTTATAATTGCTTACTATTAATGTACAGCAATAACTAAATATGAGCAATTCTCTAGACAAACGAACCTTTTCTTTTTTAATTATCAATTTAGGCATACGGCGTACAAACATCGAACGGAATTCATGCTTGTATTATTATAAATGTCTTCATATGCCTGATATTTATTCATTATTATCAACTTATTGTTTCTTATTGCTTTATGTTCCATTTTTTTTTTCGTAAACAGTTCATGAGCACTTCATGGTCGCTCTGCGCCTCTTCTGAAGACCTTTCATATCAAAATTCAGGAGGTTATAACGATCCTTGCATTAAGAAGCTAATCACACGCGTGGGCAAGGGAGCCTTTGGCCAAGTGTTCAAAGCTACGGCTTATATTACAGCCAAGGACAAAGAACCGACAAGCGTTGCTGTAAAGATGCTCAAAGGTGGGACCAAAACAAATCATTAAAAAACCCAGCAATAATTTAGAAAATAAAGTGATCGCAAATTCCATTTAAAAAACGGTCTTTAACAACCCTATTCATTTGAAAATATATATTTGGGTTTTACTCTGACATACCGATTGAGGTTGAGCCTGAATATGACGCCTCATACCATTTCTCATTTCTTACTCCCACTACTAACCCACCATTCTCTTACCTCTTTAGAACAGTTAGTGATTATTAAATTGCTTAGTGTGACGAAAAATTATTACTTATTGTATAATATATCTAATACTTAGGGAATTGATGGATTGACTCCGATTCTCTTCCCAAACACTAGCCTATCAAAAGCCTACAACTTACATCGACTTCAAAATTTGCTACACTAATTCATGTATTTAATATTGAATTGTAGAATTGATGCAATGAATCACTGATAAACGCTAGGGTAGAGAGATAAACCAAAGTATGATATTTATATTACTATTTGTTAGATGCTGCCACCGAGGACGAGAAAAGAATGCTTGGAGAAGAATTAGAGCAAATGGGGAATTTGGGTCCTCACCCCAACATCATTGGATTGTATGGATCGGCTATACATCAAGGTAACTACAATAATATGAATCCATTCAAAAGGATATTTTGTTATGAATATTTAAACGATTGATATTCAAGTTTTACGATATAATGATCAATGTGATTAATCTAAAATGGATAAGATCATAGAAATCACTGGTAGAAATCAATATTATGAGTCACGGCTCTGCAATGGGATTTCGTCGGCGATTGCACTCCCGACATGACCTTTCTCTAAACGACAACTTTGTCATCGGCTACCTCTCTGCTCAATGCAGACTCGCAAGTTTACACCAGTTATCTCCCTTAACACGTGAAACTCTCACATTTTATTCACGCAGAAAACCTACCTCATGCTGCTCTTATGACTTAAAATTACTATCGTTTCCCAGCATCTTATGTTACCCTTAACCTCAATTTTACCAGCGCCATGAGGCACACAAAATCTGGACGTGTTTAATCTTCCGCATATTCGGTTTGAGGCCTTTTGGCGCTCTGATGTCCAAGATATCCAATCTGCAGGTTCTTCCCATTTTGACCATTCACCGCCAAATTGTCTTTTGGAGCTTCTTATTCTTTCTTCTCTTGGGAGTCCATCTTAGGAGTCTATCTAAGGTCAAACGCAGTCCTATGGCCTCTCCTGAGAACATGTCCAATCCTGTTATTTTCTCCTCCTTAGCTCCTCGCCCAATCCGCTCTTCCAGCTTTCTCCAACACTCTCTTGTTTGAGACATAGTGTTGCCAACGAATGCCTAACCTCTTTCTAAGACACTTCGTATGGATAATGTCCAGTCTTCCCTAATCTCCCTTCGCCAATCTCTCTATTTCGTATCCATAATGATAAAGTTGAAATCACCAGTTTCCTATCATCTATTCATTTTTTTTTATCTTCAATTTGCTTCCCTTGTTGTAGCGTGAATGAGTGCCTAGATTTTAAGACAGCGCCACAGGTGACAAAAACAAATTGCTCCTAACAACTGCAAGTCAGTCTTATGTGATTTGTGGAGCTATTTCATGAGAAGATGGCAGTCTTTGTTAAATGCCATGAGTACGGCTGTTTTGGATCTAACCCTTTTTCACTACAACGATTTTCTTTTTGGTCTCTATTTGCTGTGTGACCAAAAAGAAAAAAAGAAGAAAATAAATAAAAGCAACAAAGGCGACCCATTTTCAACGACAAAATCGGAAAAAAAAGACTACTTGCTGACTGCTCCTTGGATAAGTGAAACGCGCGTAGTTATTGTGACCTCTTAGATGGAAAATTGATGTAAGGTTTGCCAATTTTGCCCTTGAAGCTGCAATGAAAGCCATCTTTGGTAACATTTTCTGGTTTTGCTTTACGTTGAAGTCAACCTATTGATATGTTTATTATGTTTCATTTCTTTAGGTCAACTGTGTATCGTGATGGAGTTTGCAGAGCTAGGTGATCTACGGTCTTACATCCAGAACGAATGTATTGATTACGTGTACGTCGGCAGTGATGGACTTTTGAGCGAAGCGTGTTGTCCTAAGGTAGAAGACAACAAAACACTGTTGATGTTTGCATGGCAGATTGCTAAGGGCATGAGGCACCTAGAATTACACAAGGTGATTACAATGAAATGGTGTTGATAATAGCTTTCATTTTAATATATTTATTTATCTATTTGTTTATTGCTTTGGTTATATTATATTAGTCTACCTCTCCCAATCCCTCATTACGGGGCGTAGCGTGATTTCACACTTCTTTAAGAAGATTTTGTCAGAGATGTCTGACTACATTAAAGTCATTCTCCAGCTTAGCCTAAGACATGATACCATGAGATATATAATCGTAACTAGCAGAGAGAATAGTAAATTCCCGATTATATTGGTGGCTTGAACACACCAACTTCCCTCAATGTCAACCAAGCTGGATCCCGCAAGAATGTGAGAAATCTAGATATTAGCCTAAATTAGATTAGGCTTGATATCTAGTCTTATATCTAGATGAATATATAATCTAGATCTATCTAGAATCTAGATCTAGATTAGATCTAGAATCTAGATCAGCAAGTAGATCTACATCTAGATCTAGATAGATCGAGACAAAATTCTCCCTATTTTTGATTGACATTAGCATTCTCTCTGCTATTCTCTCCTTTATTATTGACTTCTTCTTCTTAGAATGACTGAAGGGAAACAAAATT
>JASKDV010207722.1:0-10478 GCA_032466395.1 Aegires albopunctatus
CTCTCTCTCTCTCTCTCTCTCTCTCTCTCTCTCTCTCTCTCTCTCTCTTCTTCTTCTTCTTCTTCTTCTTCTTCTTCCTCTTCTTCTTCTTCTTTTTCTTCTTCTCCTCCCATTAATATTCAGCTGTCATCAGTTTGACCATTATTAACATTTTGGCGAAGTGCAAGTGTGTGTCCTTAACGGATTTGGGAGTGGGTCTGGTAGTTGGTAGTGGGGTGTGGTGTAGGCCAACAAAAATAAAAATAAAAATTCATTTTTGTGGGTAACAAGGACACGATTTGGGATGGGCAATAGATTTACTCTATGGTTAAATAATTACAATTACAACTGATAGATCGTTCGGTGACCGTGAAATTCGGTGACTGCGAAGATACGGGCGGAGATAAATGGCCTAAATCTTAGTTGAAGCGTAATTATTAAGCAATGCTTTATTAGCCTAGATCTAGATCTATATCAGTATCTAAGTTTGAAGTAATGTCTAAGGTGATGCATAAAGAGATACATATCGTTACTGGCCCAAGAAGACTTAGTAAGTTAGAAACGAGAGAACCTTGTCGTACACTTGCTAAGCATGCCCGAAAAGAAAACAAGATCTCTTAAAACATTAATTTAATAAGATTTATATGATTGATGAATACCAATGATTGTTAAAGACCATATAAATTAATTAGAGATGCCTTGCAAAGCGAGTTTTCAACCTATAGCGATAGTTAAGCAGTAATTGACTACAGATCTAAACTAGCATTCAAAATATCAAGCCGCGGAGAATTTACTTTCTGACTTCTTCTTTGATAACTAGCTGTTTGATAAAATTACTTCCAGCCATTTGGTCGGAATCCTATTTTGTGCATGCCTGGCACTCTTGGATAGTAAAAAGTAAACGATACTATGCACCCATTCATAACTCTGTAAGCTGATTTAAGATTAAGAAACTTATACGTTAATTCCACGTGTGTGTATAGCTAAGCCGTGACCCAGTGGACACCCGATTAGCCTACTTGCCGACCATACTTAACAGATGTTTCAGTAGAGACTGACCCAATCCACAATGGTGTTAAGTCTGGTCTTGTTGTTTAATTTCTGAATGATCATGGTGTGTGACATGTTCGCACTGCAACAGTGATACATTCCGTGATCAATATTAAGTTGCTCTTCTCTAGAAAAGAATTTTGCACACACGCTTTCTCAGTAGTTGTATGATTTGCAATGCCACTGAACTTTGTCTGTCCCGCAACAGCTTTTGTAAATTTTCAGTTTGGTTATTATGCTGTACTCTTTTTTTGTCCATACACACGATTTATCAGTCTGAATGTCATTTTTGCTTTGTTAAATTCATTTATTAACCTCTTCACTGCTCTGATGACGTACCCGGTACGTCATGTTTTAATTCCCGCTTGTGCTCTGTTAAGATACCTGTTCCCCAGAACTGAAGGACTCAGCTACATTGTTTTAGCACATGGTGTTCACTTTTGTTTAGCAGTGAAGGGATTAATACAATAGTATCCTATTATCTCCTTCTGTGTTAGTAACCACAATCCCCAGAAACGTAAATTCCTCAGTTGCTTGAATTTTTTTGTGGTCAATGAGGATCTAAGTTTGATTCTTGATGTTCGGTGTACTTTGTTTTTCCTAAAACTTGCAATTTCACACAAATGTAAATCCTTATTGGGACTCTACCAGATACTAAGAACAGCAGTTAATTCATATGAGTCACAGTCCTCCACTTTCGGGTATTTGTACAGTTTAAAGTTTGCTCAAGGTTATGATTGTGGATGGTGCATGTAGACCTGGTTAGGTGTCAATGGACTGCAGAAAAATGCACTGTTTCATTCCAACGTGATATTTTGAAGATTGAAAATTTTTGAATAGCGTATGAATTATATTCTTCTAATTATGTAGTAAATATTATGTCTATATTCTAGTTACCTCATTTTTTAAATGCTGTTCTGTACATATACTGTATTTATATTTTGTGTGTATTTTTTTCAGCTTCAAGATTCATGACATATAGAGGAATAGAGAGAGAATATTATGAGAGAAATCAAGGTAAGTGTTGAAAGACATTAAATTACATGATAATGATATTTTGCCAAATTCGTGATGCTTGCTTATCAAACCATGATAGCTATGTCAAATAATATGCTTGTTGGTCATGTCCTAGGTGCATTGGGCCAAATTTGATGATATATATATGTGTGTGTGTGTGTACAATCTATTGTATGGTATATAAGCCAAATGTACCATCCCTAGATGTATTGAAAGGAAGGGCTCTATAATATTATCAATATCATTATCATTGTTATTATTATTATTATTGTTAATTTTATTACTATTATCATTATTATCATTATTATTATTGTTGTTGTTAATTTGTTATTATTGATCTCAAATACAAAGAATTATATTTTTCAAATAATTGAGACTTGAGATTTTAATTTATGTTTTTTTAAGGTATTTATTTTAAGATTGAAGGTCTACCCTCATATCTAGTATAACATAATTGAATTTCACATTTACTTCAATTTCAGGATCTAATTTGAAACAACGTCAACTCCAAGAGGCCTTTTTCATAGCGACATTCCTTTTGTCACTCAATTTTATTATGGCTTCTCAACTTCAAGCGGGGACTAGTCCTCCTTCCAATTCAAAAAGGAAAGATCAAACTCAGTCTGCACAAGATATTGGTCAAACTCAGTCTGCTCAGAATATTGGTCAAACTCAGTCTGCTCAGAATATTGGTCAAACTCAGTCTGCTCAGAATATCGGTCAAATTCAGTCTGCACAAGATATTGGTGGAACTCAGTCTGTTCAAGATATTGGTCAAACTCAGCCTGCTCAGAATATTTGTCAAACTCAGTCTGCACAAGATATTGGGGGAACTCAGTCTGCTCAGAATATTGGTCAAAATCAATCTGCACAAGATACTGGTCAAACACAAAGTTGCTTCACTAAATGTATTGGGTATCTGTTTACACATGTTCATACACATCCATTAGAAAATTATCCTTCCTTACGAAAATCTCAACAAAAGCGAAACCAAGTGTCTACCAAACCGGCTGAAGAATCATGTCAGCAATATCAAGGAGAGCACAATCAGCGACCTTTGGTATCTAAACACGATTTGAGGTTTTGGTGGGACACATGGGCTTTCATTGCTGATTTGAAGTTTGAAAGACTTCTGCAATACACGTTCTATGCCCCACAGAATTTGCTACAGGCTGAAATAGACAATTTATCCAAGACATCGAACATTAAAAATCAAACATGGTCAAATGCAATTTTTGCTATTCTTATCGCAGCAATTACGACAAAGTCATTTTCCTGTGAGGTAAAGTCGGATTGTTCCAAGTCGTCGTCATCATCAGAGAGGACATCGAATTGCGAGCAAATATCCGTCGATTCACAGCAGCGTACGACAACGGTCATTTGCAGAAGCGATTATAGATGCAGTAGCGATTATAAATGCAATAGCGATTATCAGTACCATAGCGATTACGGTTCCCTTGACAATTACAATTTCTCTCAACGACTTACAAACATTTTCAAAGCGAATAGTTCTTCTACAGCGTACAAAGACAGTGACTTTATAAATCAACCAATCAAATTTGGTTATCTTCTTGCCGGACAAGGATCGGTTTCTTCATCTCACAATGAGTTGTGGGATAGCGTGCCCGTGTCAGCCCAGCTGCGCGATGGACACTCAGGGATCCAAAAGGGATCCCATTTCTAGTGAGAAAGCATGGCTGGATTCTGCAGTGCGCTTTCTGTCTCGCGAGGCAGTTTGCAAAGGGAAAGGACAGGAAGCAGTTTGGAGTCCAAAGTGCAAACCTTCGTGGTGGGATGATGAGGTGCGTCTTCCATGGAAGAACCCAACGGCAAATCCCAAGGACACTAAAGAAGTTTTGGTACAAAAGTACAATGCTCTTAGCGGGCATCTTCGGCATGAATGTCGATTTCCTATGGAATTGGAGGAGGAAGCCAAGCTATGGGCAGAAGGCAAATATAGGGAGCTATTTTTTCTCACATGGCTTTCAAGCTTAAAGGGCAAAGCTACTGGTTTCCATTTTGCTGTTAGGGAGGTCAGCGCGCAGGCCAATGAAATGAAGGCAGAAGTAAATGAGAATTTAATTAAGGACATTCAGTCTTGTCTCAGGGCTAGTCTAAAGACTTTAGATAATCTTAGCTTAAAGTCAAGTTATAGGGTTTTGAAAAGATGTAGTCCTGGGAATGGTAAGGAAAATGTTGACAGTCATTCCTCAGTCAAAAAGTCTAGGTTAGAAAATGTAAATAAAACACATCCCGATCGTAACTCAAAAGTTGTTTCCATCCTACCCAAGGAAAGCAATTGTAAGCCGCACATTGATCAGAAAGTCAGTCAGAGCAACGCGTTGCTTGCAGATGAAAAATCCAAAAAGATAGTTAGTCAGCTTCAAAAGGTTTTGAAAAAGCGAAAGGAATTATCAGCAGCGTCACAAGCCTCTAAAATAAGTGGATGCGTAAATCAAGCCTCCCTGCCATCTCCCTGTGCTTTACCTTCTGCCCAGATATCTGCTTTCAAGAGCCATCAAGAATTGTCATCATCTCCGATCCCTGTAGTCATTGAGGAAATTGTCTCCCAGAATCTCTCCACAAATTCAGTAGCAAACGCAGTAAATTTTGATCATTCAGACATCTCCACAATTCATAGTTTAGGCCCAGTAGAAATATGTTCATGTCCTGAATCTAGATTTCCAACAGGAGACGGCAACGAGGTAAGTTGTGGGGAATATGTTGACCGTTTTCTCGATGAAATTCTTTCAGATAATTCTTATAAGGGAGGCCATGAGTCACTCTCTAAAAGTGATCACTTAGCAGATTCTCAAGTAGACTATCTTCTTTCACCTTTCGGTCCGTCATCAAACTTGAAAGAAGATCCTAATGAAAGCAAGGTATCCTTGAATCAAGTTGATATCAATAGTCCATGTTCAGTTGAAATCAGTCCTATCTCTCCTCCTTTAGATTTAGATGTAGGCATCAGAATTCAAGGTGGCAGGCTCCCAAGCAATTCAAATTCTTTTGTTAGTGACGTGAGTGATACATGTAGCTCTATTCCAGATTCTGGATGTGTTTCTGATACATCTTTCATTGACTCCATCTTAAGTCCCGAGGAGCAAAATGAAATTTTAATGGATGATGACATAGCAGGAATATTGTCCAATTTTGATGGGGATTCCCCTGTAGCTATAACGGAAACACCGGGCGATTTTTTGATGACAGATTTAGAAAATTTTGTAGACAGTATTTAAATATAGGACATTTATAATAATGTTTGGACTTTCAGACCTTGTTATTTAATATAGTTTAGAAAATTAACCAGTAAGAATTTTAAAAATGAACGATAATAGATTGAACATCATCGTAAAATTTATAAAGAATGAATATTTTTTGACATTGGAAAAGTAGGCAATTTATCTTGGTTGAAGTTGATGGCATCTCTTTCTCTTCCAAGGAATCGCTTAATGATGATGAATTGTTTTGTTTGAATTATAATTTATGTAATGTAAATAAAAAATTTCTTTAGATATATTTATAATATAATAAATAATAATGTTAATGTTATAACCATTCCCTTGTTCTTTAGATTTGATATTTTATTAGCGTTTATAAAGAAAGATTGGTATGAGATCATATGTTGCACATAGTTAATTCCGTCATGCAGCAGCAAAGCAACCTATCTCCCAAAACCGAGTTTTGGCATCTTTTCATTTTATTGGGCTTATCATACTCATTTTTATCATATGTCGAAAGCAGAGAAGTGTATCTCCATTAGAAATGGTAATTTAAATGTTTTGAAGTAAAGCGTTCATTATTTTTTACAATTTACACACACAATTTTCTCGGAATTGTTTGTAAAAAGTGGAGATACGTCGGTTTGCCTTTGCACGGCAGAATTGTTATTGGATCAAGAATGTTATAAAAACGTTTTTGAAATCTAGAAACTACTCAATTCTTAATTTTTTTTCTTGGTTATATCAAATTAATAATCTTCCCTTTTTTCTTTTTGTTTTAATTGTTGATGGCTCAAAGAAGAAGGGAAATTTCAATAATAATAATATTAAAGCATACCGGTAATTGAATTTTTTTTAGCTTTAAAATTGGAAAAATTTCAATTTCTATCCTTCATGTACCATTTGCCATCTTTGAGTTAGAGGATGTGGTGAACTAGAGTAAAGAAATTGATACCTGGGTGCAACAAATCGACAAACGCCAAGTGCAAAATTTAAATAGTGCTTGTCGAATTGCTGCACCTAGGTATCAAAATAAGACTTGAACTAGATAGTGATTTTATAGGTACATGAAATCCTATCTGCCTTTTCAAACAAAAAGACCATTTTAATTGCTCTGGCACTGAGTAATTATATTGACTTTTTGTTTGAAGCAGATAGACATAGGTTAAAATTAACGAAAAGCAACTCTTGGTTATGTTTTAGATTTGTGTACATGTTTATACCTGGGCAGAGAGAATGGATATCAAATTTGTATTTTTTGTCCTAAAAAGTTTGTTCAATTGTTGTTTTGTTTCGTTTTATGCTGTTTTATGTTATGCTTTATTACTTTATTTGTTCATCTTTGTTGTCCTTCAATATCTGCATGAGGCGTTCTTTACTTCCTGATAAAATGTTTATTGATCAAAGTGAGCATTTTTTATTTTCTATCTGATTTATTTTGGAAATAACATTTTCTATTTCTTTAGCAATAAGAAGAAGAACAAAATTACAATAATTTGAAAGAAACAAAAGCAAAAAAAACAACCAAAAACCCACAACAACAAATAAGTAAATATTAAAAACATAAAAAGAAAAAAAGTTATCCAAAAATATTTAATAAAGTCATATTCCAAGAGTTTGTTTTCTCAGTCTAGTTTATCTTTCATGGAAAAAAAAGTATTTCCCCTTATCTGTTCTAACATGTTGTTTTAGTTTAGGTCTATCCAGATATTGAGTGATAGCAAAGATGTATTTTCCTGTCCATGCATATGTATATTAATATGAATTAAAAATTATTATGTCATCTTATTAAAATGTTCTATTATATTATTGCAATAGTAATATTATTTAACAATTTATAAGCACTAGGTGCCATTAAGTATTTTCAATTCAGCTTCTAGATATGACATTCATTAATCACGCTTTTTTCTTTTGTTTTTATTTCTTTGTTCAACTGCTTTTGTTATTTCTTTATTATTGTTGTTTGCCTGCAGTTTTCAATAAAGATTTTAAAATCCTTTAAACTTGAGTCTTACTTTATGTTGATTTGTAATTTGGTTTCAATTATCATCAAAAAACATTTATCGTTGCTGAAATCACGAACTGACATAGCCCACAATATGCTTACTTGAGATGATATTGTCCACATTTTATTTTCATAATAATAATAAATAGTTTATATAGCGCTGTTCGTCAAAACATCAAGGTGCTTTAAAAATGATACGCTACATAAAATACAGCTCTGTTCAAATACAACCATTTGAAATTGGAGAGTAGCAATATGCATACATAAGTAACTATAAACATCGCAAATTTCGTTGAAAGTGGCTGGGCCATTAGTAGTAGTAGACAGGCATTGTTGTATATTAGACTAAGTTAGATACTTTTGAAATAAGTTTGTTTTAAGACGTTTCTTGAAATTCAGTAAGTTTTATAACCTGCTTAATTCTTGACACAGTGTGAATGTGATAAAGTAAGTATTATTTAAAATGTTCGCCATAATGCTGTCTGACAGATATCATAACATTTTGAATGAAAAGAATTACGAAACCTCATAAACCTTCAAAGCAATCACCAGCATGATACAAGTTCGATGAATGTTGGTGTTGCATGAATTTGTGATTTCGTTGATTTGAAGGTACTTGTATGCAAAAATAGCTGTTATTGTTGTATTGAATTTACCCATGTCCACTACTTTGGTGTTATCTCTATTATCAGGGTTTTCCTAGTGCCTTGTAAACTGCCAAGGGTGTTCCTTGACTGCCTTGTAAACAGCCACGGATTGTTGTATTGAATTTTACCCATGTCCACTACTTTGGTGATATCAAGGTTTTCCTAGACTGCCTTGTAAACAGCCAAGGGTTGTTGTATTGAATTTTACCCATGTCCACTACTTTGGTGATATCAGGGTTTTCCTAGACTGCATTGTAAACAGCCAAGGGTTGTTGTATTGAATTTACCCATGTCCACTACTTTGGTAATTATTATCAGGGTTTTCCTAGACTGCCTTGTAAACAGACGATTGAGACAAGGGTTGTATTGAATTTACTCATGTCCACTACTTTGGTAATTTATTATCAGGGTTTTCCTAGACTGCCTTGTAAACAGACAATTGAGACAAGGGTTGTATTGAATTTACTCATGTCCACTACTTAGGTAATATCACTATCAGTATCAGGGTTTTCCTAGACTGCCTTATAAACAGCCATTGATTATTTTACATGCATATGTTTTACACATGGGACCTGCGATATTATAGTCCGTCTCTGATGGGACTTGGGATAGCAGTCTATGAATTGTATTAATAATAGAAGTGTAGATGTGGAAAAAAAAAATCATTATGTAATTTATTTTTGTGACATCAGAAGCTCTGCATTTCAGGCCTTGAAATTATTTATCTAGATGCTATGTTCCACATCTTATATTTTAAAGGAGTAGAACTAAAACAGGTTCTTCTAGCTAGAGTTGGAAGTAGAACCTATGACAAGCAATGATTCCAAACTCATGCCCCTTCTGACATATCAGTGGCCAATGCGAAATAAATTTGTCAATGCAAGATAATAGTAACAGTAACAGTTGCAATGAATGGGCATCAGGAACCTAGTGGAACACAGTTCGAACACGAGAAACTCAAGCAGCTCCACTCACCAACACCAGTCGGCTGGGTGAGATCATATCCTGCTAGATACAAATTTTCTCGTTAATTGGCGGTGTATCCTTAGGTAAGGCACCCTGTCCCATCTACCTCACTCGACTCGACATTAACCTAGCATTATCCATGTCCGAAAATTGTAGTTGCACCTTACAGGCTGCCAGTCTTGCCCTATGTGTTCTGTGTTGCTGTCAACAAGAGGTAGTTGGAAGTCATTGTGGAGCACTTAGAGCTGAGGTTCCTTGAGATTAGGCTCTAATTCTATATAATTTATAAATGGGCTCGTTAACCTTTTTCTTTTTTAAATATTACATACCTCTCTTGAGAGTTAAAAGACGTTAGAATTTTCATTTAAACACAATGTCAATTTCATTCAGTGACTTCTTTATTCTGTTACAA
Source organism: Aegires albopunctatus (assembly GCA_032466395.1). Classification (NCBI taxonomy): domain Eukaryota; kingdom Metazoa; phylum Mollusca; class Gastropoda; order Nudibranchia; family Aegiretidae; genus Aegires; species Aegires albopunctatus. The sequence continues at coordinate 9,298 of JASKDV010207722.1, forward strand.
AGCATGAAAATGATTCAACAATTCAATCTAATTGCGTGCAATATTCACATGTTAGGCTCACATTCATTACCATAAGTACTTCACTTATTACAGAACCTTTACCAACACCGATGGCCAGCCAAAGACACTCAGGACCACACAATGCAAGAAATACAATTTGTATTGCTTTAATATTCTAGTTACATGGATATATATTTATATTTATATTAAGCCAATATAAATTATCATCTAATACATGTACTTATAAAACCAACATGACACAATGTGGCCCAAACACTTGGGCAGTGTGCGAATTCTATGTGAAGTATTTTAAATAACAGTAACTTCTAAAACTAGGAACGCTAGATGATATGCGCATGAAGTGACAATGTGATCCACTCTGCTATAAATATAAAACTCTTATTATCCCTCTTTGGCCAAGTATAAACTAAAACTTAGGAATGTCTTACAAGACTTCTGACAAACTTAGGAATGTCTTACAAGATTTCTGACAAACTTAGGAATGTCTTACAAGATTTCTGACAAACTTAGGAATGTCTTACAAGACTTCTGACAAACTCAAGTGACTGATTTTTTTCATATTGACATCCTATTGATTGAGATTGTGATACACAGGAACCAGTAAAGGTTAAAGCTAACTTTGTTGAGGCCATCTTAGTTTAAGTGCCCTAGTTTTTTGAAGTTCAACTAGAACAGATAGCTCAGTCGGTTGCTAAACTGCGAGCCTCAGTTTCATACCCCCAGTCCCGGAAGATTCTTCTCGAGGCCTCCATGTCGACCCAGCAGTGAATGGGTAGCTAGATCTCATGAAATCTGGCGACAGTAAAGTTAGCGAGGCAAACTACCACACAAAGCCGTATACCTTAACATTTGGGACTCTACTCCCGATTTCCAATGTGCTCAGTAATGAGTATGGGAAACACTTTACTAAATAAAAAAAATAATAAAAAGTATATTTTCAAACATTCCATCTTATATGGCAAATATGATCATGCCATACAGGCCAAGCCGTGATTTATTAAGATTCTCAAATGATCCAACAAAATTATATGGACCACGCAGAAAACTAAAAACGGTAGGGGATAGGTCATCTTTCTCACACTTCGCTCCCAAAATATGGAATTCTCTCCCCAAAAGCCTTAGAGAGATAGAAAGTTCTGATAGTTTTAAAAGAAAACTGA
>JASKDV010207733.1:0-10478 GCA_032466395.1 Aegires albopunctatus
CCCCCCCCCCCCCCCCCCCCTCCCTCTCTTCCAACCTTTATAAAGAAAATATTAAAAGTTTTATCCCCACTCCCACCTTCACACAAAAAGCTTTCAGATTCTGGTTAATCTGTCTATCTTCTCCCTTCCCCAAGACCTGTGCCAAAGAAAGCAACCTACAGTAAGAAAATCCACTTCAGTGTAAAATTAAAAGCCATCTCACAAAGACACTGCCAATATTTTAGGCATATCCTTCACCTCATTTGATATTGGCAGACCATTAACTTTCTGCATTATATGTTTAAATAATGGTGACTTGGAAAAAAATTGATGTCTGAGAGATGGCATCATTTTTGAAAAATTGAAACGTCTAAGAGATACCATCATATGTGAAAAATTGAAGATGGGCATGGTTGACTTGAGTTTTGTTAATAGATTTACTGTAAGTGTGATCATTCTTATTATAGGCTTATTTTCTTTGGTAAAACTTAAATCTTTTCGTTTTAGTTTTAATTTAAATTTCACTCCTCCTCCTTCCCCCCACCCCCACCCCACCGCACACCATAGCAAAATTGATTAAGACATGAAATATTCAATTAAACCTATCCGTATAATTTTTGATAAATTTTTTTTTTTGTTTAATTTACTTTTATGGTTAAGAGTTTTTGAATTATTAGCTTTAATACAGTTATTGTAAGTGGCTGAAACAAGGAAATATTCAGTGTTTAGCTTAAATTCAGGCATTTTTTCATTTTCTATGGATTTGTTTTGTAATTTATTTTTACCACCATTCTGTTGATTCAGTTTGGTCTGTGTGTGGGGAAACAAAATAATGATAAATTGTATGGTTTGTGTCAACTCCATTGTTAATTTAACAGAAAAATTTGCACACATGTTGGACATGGATGCTTTATTTCTAAATATATTCAGTACTGTGTGAAGAAGTTCCATGTGGAAATTATTAATACTTTGATAAATGTTAGAGGTATTTTGATAAAGACAGAATAGAGAGAAAGGGGAGGGATAAAAAATAACAAATAAATAAGATACAACATTTATTAAGCAAAAAGCCTAGAAAGATGGAAGAAGAAGAAGGTCACAGCTTTGGAAATTGAAGGGGGGAAAAATATAGAATACCCAGTTTGAGAATTTGCTGAAGTTTTAAAGATGGATGAATAAAAGGGGGATTTTGAGATAGAACTAGTACTTAATGAAAAGTGGTGCCACATCATCATAAGAAGAATGTCTATAATATTATTCTTCATACTTAATGACTGATTAAGATTATGCATAGATTTTTATAAAGGAAGTTGCTTAGTGTCATTGTTAGATATGGATGATATTGATGTAGATCGGAGATTGAGTCAAATTTACTTGGAAGGAAAGCCTACTCGGTTATTTTTTTGATATCTAGATTTTCCAAGCATGTTTACTTACTATTGTGTAGATTTTAGAATCAATGTCAAGGCATCATAGGGTTAAAATATTTACGTGTATCTATGTTAAGAAATTTTTATTATAACATAATATGGTTGTTACCCTTTAAATTTGCAACATTAAATGTTATTGAATAAGATCTAGATCTATGTCTTATTTTCAGGCGAGTGTTTCTTTCTTCTCTTTATCAGTATTTTGAGGTTCTCATCCTATTTTCGGTGTTTTGAAGAAAGTTATTTTAAAAACTGTGTTAAGGAAATGAATTTTGACAATCTATATTCTCACTCCCTTTTTTCATTTTTATTTTTCACTGCCTTGCCCCCCAACAGATTCAACAAGACACTAGCCTGGAGCTGGCCAGAGCCATCAGAGAGTTAGAAGCCAGCACAGCGGCCCTTACTTCAGCTTATGACACGGACAATTTTAACAACCAGCCCTCAGCCACAACAGCCCCAACAGGCGACACTGACAGCTACACCAGCAAAACGTCGTTGCCAAGCTCCAGCGGCTATGGGACAATGAACAGTACGCCTGCTGGGTCAGAAGATACCATTGCTTCGGGAGGTGAGGAGAAGTACTTAGGGTTTCATCATTTATAATTAAAATTATCATTTCGTACTCACAATGTTTTCCTTCTTGGAATGGTTATTTGGGTTATTGATTATGCCACAATAAAGCCAAGTATTTGTAAGACGAGGCAACCTACTGTCAATTGAAATAGAATCTAGATCCAGATCATGTAAAAACATTTAAAACATGTAGTATGTAAACAAAATGTAGGTTAATTATAACTTTAAACTTTGGTTTTGCTTGAATATTATAATCTTTTTGATTGAGAAACCGCTTAGTCCACAACCCAGGTAATCATCCCATTTCTTTCTTCTTCTTCTTCTACATGTTGTTTTATGTGTGAGTGTGCGTGTCTGTCTGTTTCTATCTTCTCTCTAGGACAAGTAAAATTGGTCTCTCTAACCACATCTCTCTTTTTCCCTCTTTTCAATCTTTGCCATGTTCCAATAACTATGTTGCTTATCATCAAGTTTTCTGGCCCATTCCCCCAACAAATGGTGGCTGTAAAGGACATTGGGCAAACTATTATAATCATTATAACGGCCCACTTATTATTAAAAGTGACCAGACGAATGTTGAGGTAAAAAAGAGAAAAAAAATACCAATAGATATTTGGTGCAATAGAAATATACCCTTAATATACATGCACCTTCTCCTAAACTTTTCCATGCTTCATGGTATCATCATAAACTCTCACAAAAACTCTTCCACGATACTATCCTCCCATAGAAAAAAATAAAATTGTGTTTTGAATAATGGTTATAGGGCTATCTTTGAGTCGTTGCTTAGCTTCCAACCACCGCTTAAGGAACATATTATTTTCTACCCAGTGCATAAAGAACATATTTATTACATTTTCAAGTCTACCTTTACCATGGTTATCACTATCCTCACCACTACTAATGTCACTATCATGGCACTTAAAAGATTTCTTATTGTTCATAAAAGTTTCCCTTACTTTTTATCATAACAAAGAAATATTTTTCATCCTCTTGTAAATTCATGGCAAAGGTTGGGTTATTTTGGGTTTTTTAATTTTTATATAAAGAGGAAGGAAAAAAGCAACATTTCCCATAACTCTTTTAAAATTAACATGCCAAAAATATTACTAAGATTTTAATCAGTTTTGGGATTTTAACAAGCTATGTGTTATGAGTTATATAACCATCCATTTTGAAGGTGTCATTTTAAGGGCAGTATAAGTCATGTAACATGGACGACCCTTGAACTGATGTCTTCAGCATTGTGATGTCATTCTGTTGTGTTACCATGGTAGAGTACCAACCATTTGAATTTGAGTGTTAGGTCTACATGTTGTGTTTTATACAGGCCCTAGAGATGCCAATCTGGCTAAAGTTGGTGAGCACACCAAACAGGAAGAAGTGGAAATAGAAGGGGAAGGTGAGGGTCACTGGCGGCATGACCTTTTTTAGATTTATGTTTCGTAGCTGGTGAAGTTTTTCATTTTGTCTTCTAACTTTCGTTTATTTTCTTTTGAGTAGATATTTTTCATCTTCGTTTCTTCACAGCATATTTCTTGATATTGGAGCATTTTGGAAACATTTGTGTTTGTAGATTTTAGTCCCATACATTGTTACATTAAAATAATTTGTTAACTTTTATTCTTATCATTCTTACATATCAGCTAAAAATATTATTAGCTATGGAAGATTCTTGGGAGACATGATTGGAGTCTATAAGATAATTTATGGGAAACAAGATGGTTTGTGCTATTAAACTGGGGGCGTCAGCAGCGTTAACACAATTCGAAGATGAGAAACGCAAGTGGCTTCACTTACTGAAATCGGTTGGCTGGGTGACTTGGTGGGATCAAATCCCACCAGACATAAATTTTCTTAATAACCACTGGTCATTGGCGGTGTGTTCTTAGGTAAGACAATTTGTCTCATCTACCTCGCTCGACTCAGGTTTGAATGAGTACCTGGCCGTTAAGACAGCGTTGTCTGTGTCCGAAAATTGTATAAGTGCCTAAGAGGCTGCTGGCCTTGTCCTATGTGTTCAGTGTTGCTGTTGGCCAGGAGAAGTGAAAAAGTCATTGTAAAAGCGCTTAGGTCTCTTGATGATAAGCGCTATAGAAGTGCACTTTTAACTTTAACTTAACTGGGGGAGGATGATTTAAAAATAAAGGAAGCATTCTGAATTAAAGACTTAATTAAGAAAATGTCGATTTCATGTGGCAGTCATCAAAATAAAGAACAATCACATTAGTAGTCGACAAGCATTTTGGTGTTGTGTAGATACCTCAATAATTCCAACATGTGTTTGGAAAAAATTTGGTCATGTATGGTGACTTGTCCATGTTTGTTCACTTCATAAAAACAACTTTTCTTTCCAATTATCTGTTGTACTTGGCACCTTGTCTCACTCATGAAGCTTTTGACAATTTCTGTCATTGGTCACTTTCGTTGTCCGTGTCTGCCATTGTTTTATTTATTTTTATGTCATTGCATTGTTGTTATTATTACATTCTAAATCATGCCATTGCCTTCAAATTTTGCATGTGCTATTTATTTATCCATTTCCTATCATTTTCTTTTTTTAATTATTTATTTTATTTTATTTTTGCCTTTTAAATTTGCATCTAATTCCCAGATGAATAGGTATAAGTTATTTTTAGTAAGATGTAATCGTGTTTCAATGATTTTAAAATGTTTTTGATAATCCAACTCCAAGATAATAACACGCTTGAGTCAACAAGCACAGAAAGTCATAGGCCGCTTGTGATGTGCTATTGCCTATTTTCAATTCTTGCCAATGAAATGAACCCAGAAAAATCCTGAGTGATGTCACAAATGGCATATGTCTGTCTGGCTCCAGCCTTAGCATGATATTTGTTGAAGAAGGAATGTTGTTAAACACTTCCTATATCCATATTCATCTATGTGTACATTTTGCTGTCATGTCATTTTCACCTACTAACCAGTAGACTTGATGCCTATTGTCTAGCATGCTTTCCTTCCCCATCGTCTTTGATTGAAAACATGGTTGTTTGCCAATGGTCCAACACACCTAAGCCACTGGCTTAATTATATTTTCTATTCATGTTTCACATCCTTTAAAATTGTCATATTGCAAATCCAAGGTGTCTTTCTATATCTTTGTCTGATGACATACATAATTGACAATAAAAGTCGAGGTCTCCATGGATCTTTAACCAAACCTTAATTTGATGACTTTTGAAGTAGATCGAAGATCTTGTCAGATATGCAGAAGAAAGAGAAGAAAAAAATCCCAATATGCCATGAACTTTAAAATTAACTGATAATCGGTCATTGTCAACTGTGTTGAACAAGTATAAACAAACAGCCAAGACAATCAACCAAAACTCTTCTTAGCTAAAGGATTTTAGTAGTAAGTTTATCGATAAATCTACAAAAGTCTAAAAAATTTGGAATTGGAACTGGAAAAATGCCCTGTGCAAATCATTCAAGTCATAACGTAAAATGATTAGTGATCAGCATAAAAGAAGCTATAATATAAGAAACATGGCTACAATTTCAATTGAACTTTGGACATCAAAGGATATTCCTTGATTGTACAGTTAAATGACAGCTTTTTTGACTATAACTGCTCAAGAAATTGTGGCTTTAATAATGTCAATAAGTTGTTTTTAATAATTTTAGGGAGTCATGGAAAAAGTGCTTCAGGGAATTGGATATTATGATTAAAATGTCAAATGATTTTCAAGGAAATGAAAATGGCTAACCAAATTTGTTTCATCGGAGTGAAAGACTTGATTTTTAAATTATGTGTACATGTATTGACGTTTTTGTTACCATATGCACAGGCAATTAAAAATAGTCTAGAAAAAAAAATAGACAAACCTTAGGAAGATTTATGTGTATCTTTATCCTTTAAGATAAGAATTATAAGAGGAACATTTTTTGTATCTTTATATATATGCTATACAACAGGCTTTAGTCTTGCATGTATCCAAGATGCTGTAAAATGTAGACTACCGGTACCGGTGTTGCCTATACTCTTTAGTTTCATTATTTGTCCCTCATTCTCATCAGTTCCCCAACTTCTCAAGCCCTGTTGAGTATTCAAGTGAACTGTAGCACTTTATCTAGCATTTCTGAATGGTAGTGTACAATGAAGATACCCTATAATGATAAAAGAGCAATATTTTTAAAAGTTAAATTAATCTAAGGCACTAGATGGCCGAGTAAATAGTGGCGTTGCACTGACTTGTAGGTCCCAGGTTCAGCCCCACTTTGGCATCTGATTTTTCCTCCTCGGGCAAGATAATTTACTCCTATATTGTCAACATGAGGGGCTGTACTGCGGATGATGCCTAGATTATGATGATTTTGCATAAAATAATTTCCCTAAGGTATCAATAAAGGGAATTTTATAATTCATCTTTTTTTTTAAAGATATGCTCTGTATGGGACCCCCACCTAAAAAGCCAAATAATTAACAGAGAAAATATTTAAAGAGGCAGCTTGATTCCAAAAGTTTGGTCGAACTTAAGATAACAGTTCTACAGAAGAAGACTGGCAGTTTTAAAAGAAGTGGAAAACAAAATTTTAAAAAATTGATAAAACATGAAAAGAAAGGGACTTGTGATTTTCTCTTTAGAAATGTCATACTGATTTTCCTCCTGCCTCGCACTTCAAAAACTTAGAAGTCTTATTTTCTTTTGCTGTTTAGTAATTACAGCAAGCAATTGCCAGTGAGCAAGTTTTATATACTGTTTGCGATACCCAGTGTTATGTTATCTCACATATGCAATATCCCAGATTTCAGCCTTTTGGGTCATCCTTAAGTAAATTATCAGCGGAGGAGGGCATAGATCTAGATGTTTTGTTGTACATATTTTCATGCTTTAGCAACACCGACTTGTCAAGAACAATTCACCAAACTTTCTGTGTTAACATTCCAAAATTTAGAATGTAGTTAAGAAAGAAAGCAAATTAATTTGAGAAATGTCTGTATATGAAAATGAAAATGTTATTTTATAAATTTTTTATGATTTTGCTTTCAAATGGGGAAATTATGAATTGGTCCATTAATGCATAAGAATAATGTCAATAATGCTAGTTTTAATGAAATTGTTCAAAACATGATGATTTTAAAAATCAGATGATAACCTCATCCTGAGACTGAAAAAAAGGAGCACATTTACGATACACCCATGCCCCTAAAGAATGCTCGTTATCTTTTTCATGTTTACTAAAAATTTTTTGCCTCAATACAGTTGCAGGGGCATTCCAGTGCTTAGAAAAATGTTAGCATGGCAGAGGTTGGTGAATTGGGCACATTGTAGTCTGTTGAATTTGATGATCTTGTTGTTTTTGTCGCATTGCATTGTTGTACACCATTTCCCCTGAATGTCACGCCTTGCATGTGTGTTGTGCTTGCAGACTCTGCATCTATTCCTGTTGACGAAGATAGGTTTGCCACAGAAAAATCATACACTCTTCCTCGTAGCGGTGAGGGGAGTGTTTATTATCGGCCTCCAGTTTACCCACAACGGCCAGCATCAACCACAGGTCGGTATCATCATATATGTCTTGCACAGTGATTTTAGATTCTCTCTCCCTCCCCCCTGGATAGAGGGGAATAAGCTCAAAATTGTGAGCATTTTAAAGAAATTGAATAATTTTAAAAGTAAACAAAACTATATGAATTAGTGAATGAAAAAGTAGATGTAGGCTTTTGATATTAAAAGTGGTGCGTAATCTTGCAGTGCTTGTGTCATACAGCATCACCAGTACCAAACAATTTTATTAACAGAAAATCATTTGTCATTACAAAAATGTGCTATCAATTCTTCTGACGCATCTCCTGAGTCATTAATTTGTACAAGTAAATAATTTCCCTTATATTGAACTATTAGAAAATAAAACTCAGGCAGATATGCCTTTGGAATCAACCTCACACCGATTTTAGCACGCTTACTAAATTGTTATTGTTTTTTTTTTTACTGTTGTTTCATGCCTGAATATTAACACAAACAACTCTTGCATTGGTTGAATTACAGCTTTCTCTTTGTTAACTAGATGTAGATACCTGGGATGCCCTTTTTCTGGCTAAAGCCATAATTCTGGCTTTTATAATAGACAAGAGATCCGGCTTTTCTGCCACCATCAGCAGTTGCTTAACTGGGGCATCTGCCTTGAGTGTTATTCTCTGCCTAAGCATTTATTGTTAAACATCATTACTTTATTATCTTTTATAAGCCTTCCCTTCACTTGCTTTTTAGCATCATGCTGGCTCTAAAAGTGAAAACTGTTTTAGGAGTCTTATTTATTTTTTCACAAATTGATCATTAAAAGATGATATGCACAGGTAATGTGGATTTGTGGAACTTTTGAAATTTGCCCCGTGGCATCCCTGAGAAATTGTCTTTATTGTTATGGTTGTTGCAATCTTTTCAATTCATCAGTGACTCAATTTAAATCATGAAACTTTGTCCTCCAGACAATTAGCTGTGTTTTGCTTTTTTTGTGTCCTTTTCACTTGGTTTTATGCTTTTGATGTTGTCTTTCTTCCTTTCTTTTTTTTTTCTCTCTTTTTTCTTTTTTTAAATATTTATAAATCTCAACATACTAAGATGTTGATTTTGCTCTCAATGACAACCTAAAATCTGTTATATATTGTTAAATAATATATTATCCACAAAACAATAAACCCAACAAACAAAAAAAAAAACAACAAACAAACAAACTAATCTCATCAATTCAAAGTTATTTTGACTTTCTCCACAAAAAGATTTTTTTTTTCTAGCTTCTCTCTTCAAAATAGTTTGTATAGGAAAATTTGTCTCTTTTCCAAAATATTGTTTATTATGTTTCTTTCGTCATACTTTGCCTAATCCTTTAGTTATCTTGTTCTTTTTTACCTAATCCTTTAGTTATCTTGTTCTTTTTTACCATTTCTTACTCATTTAGGAATCCCAGCTTCTGGAGCAGCCATAGCACGTAGGAGTTCTGTCAACACCCAGAAACCGCCACCCCCAGTCAGGCGAACTGCTTCTGTAGCGGGATCAGCGCCAAGTCATGTTCAGAAGCTACGTTCTCCTCCGAGGCAAATGTCAGAATCTGGGGGAGAAGGTCCATATGCTGAACTGCAATTGATTCAGCAAAACATCCACTACCAACATGCCCAGCAAGCCCCGTTACATCCCCACTATCAGCAGACTTCACAACACTATCCTCAGCAGCAGCAGATGCCACCCCCCAACATGGTGCCGGGAGGTCCGCGTATGGTTCCAAACCGTACTGCCTCGTACCCAGCCACAACTGGCATTTACAATGACCCCAATGGCAATGCTGCCCCTCAGACGACTACTGCTATACAGAGTCTCAATGCCAAGTTTGCATCACTTAATAGCCAGTACCAGGATGAACGTGGACCGGAAATAAAGGCACCTGCTCAGCTCAAAGCCCAGCCTCCAGTCACCATGCAAAAGCCCAAAGTCAACCTACCCCCACCTGGATCAACCATGGGAGACGGAGGAGGAGGAGTGGTCCCCCAATATGCCTCACCTCACCCAGATGGTCCTCATAATATGGGATACGCTGCCGGCCACCACATGGACGCGGCAGTCGGCAACCAGCATTATGCCTATGGACGTCACCCAAGTCAGACTCATCACCCTCAAATGGTGGGTCAACAACAACAACAACAACAACAAGGGAGATACTTACAAGGGCACCAGCAACTTTTACAGCAACAGCAACAAGCCCAGTCACACTACAATCAACCTATACATCATAACCAACATTATCAACAACAACAACAACAGCACTACCACCACGGCCAGTCTGCAGTACCCCCGCCTCCACCCCCGCCTAATGAGGAAGACTTCCCCCTTCCTCCAACAGCGGAAGAGCTGCAAGAGATAGAGAGAGTGTACAGCCACCCTCCCCCCATCAATGCCACTAGAGCACCTCCCACATCTCAAAAGCCTGCCCAAGCAAAGAGGCCATCAATATCTTCTAACCCCCAAGAAACACAGCATTCATTGATGATGGAACTCAAGCGACGGGTATCTGTTGACGATTCTTCTGAAGCATGAGAAGTAATCATAAGAAAGCATTGTCAAAGTGGCATCATAAGCAGAAATGTTTCAAGATTCTCTCTGGAAATCAATAATGCGCACTATTCTTCTTCAATGAACTGTCAAGGGTGAAAAACAAAACAAACCCAACTATCTGATGCTTTGTGCATTGTATTCTAGTGAGGTCATCAATGATGACTTTCAACTTATTCTTATACTACTACACCCCATGAGTATATTCTCATGCAACTTATGAAGGAAATATCTGGACAAAGACTGACTACATTACTTTTATAAGGGGATGATCATAACTTACCATTCATCAGGAAAACCATTGGTTTCTATTGAGATCACAATTCATCATTGATAAATACAGTTTTTGTCTCTTATCTGCCAAAGATGTTAGTTACATGCCCTCTTTATCACTATTTCTCTCCCACCCCCACCCCACCCCACCTCT
>JASKDV010207744.1:0-10478 GCA_032466395.1 Aegires albopunctatus
CCCCCCCCCCCCCCCCCCCCCCCCCCCCCCCCCCCCCCCCCCCCCCCCCCCCCCCCCCCCCCCCCCCCCCCGCACTCATAATAGGGTATAAAAAATGACAGTTTAGAAATAGGATTCACGAATCTTCATAGAGCACGGTCCCCCCCAATTGATGTGAATTCTATTAATAGACCTAATGCAACTTAGACGGGACAAAGAGAGATAGGACTCGGCACAGGTTTTTTTGTGTGTTTTTTTTTAATGACCGTGATGCTGGTAGGCTACCAATTGCATTTGCAGACTCAGACAATAATAATAATAATAATATAGGCATACACTGTGATAGCGGATGCATGGTATGTAGTGTCTTTTTTATCCACCGACTTTTTTTATCCTCTTTACGGAAACTTTTAATGAAGGCGCAGGTGTGAAAAGTATTGGGTTTCACTCTCAGACAGTGGATACTGGTCGTCTTGTCAGTGTATCCATAGTTAATTGTTGTAGTGAATAGGTGTGTAAATACTGTGATAACTGGTTGATATCGCATGGCAAGAGAAGAGTGAGAAATGCCTGTGTATGGGTGCAAAGTGTGATCTAAATCTAGATCTAGTTAAAATGATTTAGCGGTAGGCCTACATTTTTTTGTTATATTACTGTAGGCCTTCTCCAATAATGTGTATGGCATAGGGAAAAATGGCGGTGGCTTGGGAGTGGGGGGGGGGGGGGCTTCTAATAGAGCGAATAAGGTAGTTGTAATAGTGATAATGATCATGACGTGTCATGAAATTAAAGACAGTGATTACTACCAGGGTCGACCTTTGAAATTCTTCAGGAATGTATCAGAAGCTGAAGTAAGATAAATTATCCTGTCATCTCCACCTAAATCTTGTCCACTTGACCCAATACCCACATGTCTTTTGATTCAATGTTTAGATTCACTTGTCAGAATTATGACTGATATAATCAATCAATCATTGCAAACCGGAACAGTTTATGATTGTCACAAATTAGTCATTGTCATTCCGTTTCTGAAGAAAAATAATCTCAACAGAGACCGACCTGTGTCGAATCTCTCTTTTATTTCGAAGATATTGGAAAAAGTTGTCCTTGAACAGTTGAAAGAGCATTTGCATAGCAACAATCTTATTGAACCTTTCCAGCCTGCTTATCAAATAAATCATAGCACCAAGAGCACATTGTTAAGAATTGTAAATGATTTGTTGACCTTGTGTGGTGATAATGTTAAGGTTTTATTTTTTTATGCTACTCGACTTATCAGCCGCATTCGATACAATAGACCACCCTTTTCTACTTGAGCAACATCACAAGATGTTTGGAATTCAGGACACGGTTTTAGACTGGTTTAAGGAATAATGCAGACTGAGTTGATCGGCAACAAATACTCTGACAAACTACTCTTAAAGTAAGGCATTCCACAGGGCTCCGTTCTTGGTCCAGTGCTTTATACTCTTTACATTTTGTCACTGGGCAACATAATAAGATCACACTGCATAAACTTTCATATGTACGCAGACGACACCCAGCTTTATAAAGGAAGTGCTCCATCAGAACTTCCAGCCCTCACGGAGATCATTGAAAACTGCTGTCACAGCGTTAAATTGTGGATGAACAAAAATAAATTGAAATTTAATGATGATAAAACTGAGGTGCTCCTTTGTTCCTCCATGTCAATTATCCAGAAAATTGAAACATCGTATCACAATCGCAGACATCACCATTCCATTTCAGAAAAAGGGAAAAATTTGGGCGTTTATCTAGACAGTTTTCTTTCAATGGACTTTCAAATAAATCACATGATAATATAAGTATAAGTATTCTACTTTGAACAAAGAAAAATCTCACAAATGAAATCCTTTCTCTCTCTCGATTCTTTGAAGACACTGGTATCATCCCAGATTCTTTCTCAGCTTGATTATTTTAACTCTTTGCTTGTGGATATCACAGATGGAAGACTTAAAAAATTTCAAAGAGTTCAAAATAATACAAGACTTGTTCTTGGAAAATCATGATTCAATATGAACTCAAAAGGCATAGACTGCTTTATTGGTTGCCAGTTAAAGCAAGTATCGAATACAAAGTTTCTCTTATTTGTTACAATTGTTTTGACCCTTCTTGTTGCTTGTATATTCGAGAAATACTAAATTCAAACACACCTTCAAGAAATTTATGATCTCAAAACTCTTAAATTTTTGGCAATTCCAAATACCAAACTTAATAAATATGACGACAAAAGTTTTGGAAAGATCGGACCTTTAATGAGGAATTCTCTTCCGGCATCCGTGAGACTCGCATGTTATGTTACAATCTTCATAAAACGTTTGAAAACATATCTTTTTCAAACATATTTAGATTAATCTGTGACTCAGCTTTGTTATCTGTATAACCTGGCGTAAATTATTCATGTACTATGTATATAAATATATATTCTCTTTATCCTCTTAATCTAGTTCACTATTAAAATGATATCTATGTACTCTAATATGTATGTTATCAATGCCGAATTTTATTTAAGCGCCTTGAGACCTAGGTAAAAGGTGCTATTGATGTACTTATTATAAATATTATTATTGCTATCATTATTATTATAGTTTTGTAATGTCTTTATTTTAAACTCTCTCCTTTAGATAGCATTACAATTCCCAGATGAGCTCCTCACAGATGCTCCAAAAGTTGCTCAACATATTCAAAAAGCATTGACAAATTCATTTGTCTTTATATTGGGTGATACATCATATGGAAGGTAACGAACTAGTTAATTTTGTTGACACTCATGTCAAACTGTATTACTCTCATATATCTCTATTTGACTTGTTATAATTATCCTAAATTGTTTTTAATTTCTTTTAAGTACAGTTTTGATAGAAAAATAAAAGAATTTCAATAAATAAATATACTACTACTGTTGTGACAACTGGATTATTTTGTCAGAGATATATATTTATAAAGAGGATTCGATTCATTCTTTTGAATGGCTTTGTGGAAAATGCAGGGTCAATTGAGTCATTATTTCCAGTGCATGAGATGTTATTCCATTCTGCTGTTTTCAAATGAAAGGCAATAATTTCACTTTATCCTTGAAAATCACTTTTTTACATAAAACGGTAGATTTAAGAGTCCTTAAAAATAACATGCCACCTATAAGCAGAAAAAAACATTATAATTTGATCTTATATCCCTGTTTTTTGAAAGGCAGTAACTGCAAACTGCTGCTACCTCTTTTCATTTGAAAGGCAATAAGTTCACCCCTTTTATTTGAAAGACCATCTATTTTCATTTGAAAGGCAGTAAGTTACCCTGGGCACGATGCGTCGAGGAGTAGAGGGCAGCAACTGCATGGCTAGTCTAAAGCTTTTCTAAAGAAAGGCAGTAATTGACAACGTTGCCCCTCTCATCACAAAACAATGGCCGCAATTGTACACTTGACCAGTCTGGCCCTGCGGAAAATTGCATTTGAAAAGTCAAAAAATTGCAATTCAAAAGGGTTAAAATTGCGCTCAGAAATAAAAGAAATTGCAAATTTGCTTGTTTGCTTGGTACTAATATCACTAAAAATAGAATGGTCAAAAATGTATATAGTAGTAAAAATTGCAATCAAAATTGCAAAATTGCGAAACGGTCACAATTTTCCGCAGGGCGTGACCAGTCAGCTTCCATTTGAAAGGCAGTTCATAGTAGTAGTTAGTAGGTAATTTTTTGACGACCGAGTCGGGAGTTAATTCTGATTGGCTCTTCAAGTGGGCGGGCCTTCCTTTTACTTTTATGACTTAGAGATCATCTTATCCCTTTCAGTGGTAACTTTTTCGTTTGATTTCTCAATTACTATACTGAATATCTGCTACTAACCGCGCCCTAGTTTTCCGGCCATTGGCTCAAAATAAAACAAATTTCATTGTTCAATCTGATGTGTCGTCCAAATTCTGTGGTTATTGCTGATTGGATAATGGAAAAGATGCAACCAATCAAACGATTGTCCAATTTCTTGCCTTACAAGATGGTCAACACCTTCTAGACTAAGTAAACAGCCGGCATCTTCAAAGAGATGGATTTACCTGGGCCGTGTCTAGCCATAAAATTAAAATAAGATTGGCGTGCCTGCAGATGACACTGGTCATTGTCTATCCATGCCATTGTGGTTCACTTACTTTATCAATCTTACATGCATTGATTATAATTAGGGAGGTTGTAACATACAAGGTGGGCGGTCAGCTATGTTCCGATCGAGCAGGACAATTTAGTCTATTTTTACTTTGTCACTCAAATGATTGGCGATGACTGTGTTGGACAGATGACCGCTATGAAGAGGTTAATAATATAGGAAAAATGCAAGGGTTTCACAGACTAGTGGTCGTTATGGAGAGGTGACCATTAAGGCAGGTGGGACTGTATGTGTAGGAATAGGAAGAATAAGTGGGGATTTTTTGCCATGGAGACAATTCATGATTTTTGAATATGTCTATGGGTTTTCCTTGCATCGTTCTATATTTTTGTAGATAGGAATTTAAAACTTTAAAAATTGAGTTGGTTTCATTCTTGGCCACGTTATGAATGTCTTTATGTATCTGGAGTCAAGACATTCACCATTATATTGTATTATATTGTTTGTATGTCTGTTGTGACTTTACAAGGATACAAATTACATTCTTTAATGTCCCCTTCATATTTAATTCTCACGGCTAGTATGGTTCAAGGAAAATCTGTATCTAGGTTGCTGTGGAACATAATTAAAATCCAAAATTGGTTTATTATTTGCAAATTTGATTTATCCTTTTTTTCTTTTCTTTTTTTTTCTCCTCCAGTTGTTGTGTTGATGAAGTTGGAGCTCAGCATTATAAAGCAGATTGCATTATTCATTATGGACATGCTTGTCTTAGTCCCACCACAAGATTGCCAATTCTCTACGTATTTTGCAAATCTTCCGTTAATGTTAATAAATGTATTTCTAAAATTCAACAAAGTTACACAGAGTCATCAAAGGAAACAGTCCTTGTCTATGATGTTTCATATGCTCACATCATTGGTAAGATATGTTACAAGAGGGGAGGGAGAGGGTGGGGAAGGGGGTCATAAGATGGGCTGAATTACAGTTAGTTGTCTTAAGTTATATAGAATTAGTATGATTTAATTTCTCTTTCACTTCAGAAATGCAATGATGATGGATGGGACACTTTTACTTTTATGCACAATTTTGTTTATCTTTTCTTCCCACAGAAAAAGTTTATCGAGAACTTCAGAACTGTTTGCCTCATGTAACACTTTCTCTGCTGCATATAACTGGCAAAGCTTCTACAAACAGTTATTTTTCTACAATCGTTGCTGAATGTGCAGAGTGTGATCAAAAGTCACAATCACCAAGGAATTTGCATGATTCATTCATTCAGAAATGTGGACGTACTATTCATTTGCCAGAGGGTGTTAGCATACATAATTGTAACATTATATTTCTTGGAAGCCCTGAAAGTCTAACTCTTGTTAATTTGATGATGACCTTCAATAAGTCTTCCTTCTTCATTTATGATCCTCAAACTGAGACTTTTGAACCAACAAACGTTAACGTAAATAAAACTTTGATGAAGAGATATTATTTGATAGAACGTGCTAAGGATGCTAATATCATAGGCATTGTTGTGGGTACTTTGGGAGTTGAAAGATACATAGAAGTTATTGATCATTTGAAAGTTTTGATTAAAAACTCAGGGAAAAAAAGTTATACTTTTGTTACTGGGAAATTGAATCCTGCTAAACTTGCAAATTTTGCGGAGGTGGATATTTATGTTTTAGTTTCTTGTCTTGAGAGCAGTCTAATTGAATCAAAGGAGTTCTATAGGCCTGTGGTCACTCCTTTTGAAATGGAAATGGCATGTAATAGAGCAAGGGTTTGGAATGGAGAGTACACAACTGAATTTGCATCAATACTTCCAGGTAAATTCTTCTACAAATGTCAAGATTTACCAACATGGAAATGAAATACTTTCGCTTGTAAAAAAAATAATATTTATTCCAAAGCTAACATTTTAACATGAAAGCATGCACTGTATATCTATAAATTATATAATGACCTAAAGTCTTTGTATTTTTATTGAATTTGATGATAATGATTGAAACAGCAAAACAGAGTGTTCTTAACTACCACTTTTAATTGACTATTTTAAAGACAATTCATGTATTGTTATGATATTTTGTTGATGTATAGGACAACTTAAATTCTGTGAATACTGAAATTTTCAGAAAAATCAATGAAGAAATAAATGAGTTGCAGTCAATTTAATAATATATCTTTATGATGTCTGTGCTAAATCATTGATATTATATCCTGCGGTTGTTTTATTAATTTTCAATGAAATTCAGCAGCACAGCTTAGACCAGTAGCAAAGTAGGCGAAATCCAATATGGCTACGCTACCATTTCCATGACAATGGAAATGATAACTGCTCAAATAGCCATCTGATTTTAATAATGGTCTGAAGCCTAATATTTATATAATCATAATATAAGGCCAATCTTCCAGCTTTAAGAATTTTTTGGGGAAAGTTGTAGAATTTTCCTTCTTTCACTCACTTTCAGGCTGTTACCTGGACTTTCAAATGACTATAGAATTTCATTGGGACTGGTTTTTGATGTGGAAGCAACCATCTTTCATGCCAAAATGACAAAAATTAGTAATAAATTAGTAAAGGGATCTACCATGGCCCAAAGACTATTATAGTTCACCATCAACATCTTGTTGTATCTCTACTTGGTATAGAGATGCCTCTCTGAGTGATAATCTTTAATATATATTCAGTGCAACTTTTGTAATTGGGAATCCGGGTAATCAGAATGAAATCTCAAAGAACAGAATTTTACCTCTCTAAATAGGAAGGGTCCCTGGCGAATCGGGATTATTTTTGGTTTAGAATACATTACATACATCAACCTTTTTTTTTCCTCCATTACTTCTCATTCAAACCCTCACTTCTCACCAAAATGTAATTGCCTTATCTAACGCTTTTTTAATCTTGCCACTCTCATTGTATAAGACAGTTCAAGATGATTTCTTGATAAGCGAGACTCACCAGGCACCTCTTACACAGGTGTGAAATCAATGGTTGCATCACAGGCCACATTTGTCCAATTGATGATCTGGTCCAGTGCAACGATGAGATGATGACAGAGGGGAGGAACAATGATAGTGAAGTACCATCAGAGTGCTTACCATTAGCCTTTCATTCACTATAATCAACCTGTCAATCATAAGATTAATATAACACCTGAAGTAAGCTAAGGATCACCATGCATTCTTATTGAAGTGTCTTATCCATTCTCCAATCAAGCTTACGTATTTGAGTGACGTCATCATGGGATGGCATCTTTTTGGGAGCTGCTTACTTTCACAAAAGGGGTCTTAAATATCAACTGTTGTCGCCTAGGTGCCTGGATAATCGGGAAACCCATGTAATCAGGGCTATTTTATATTTTACTGATGTTTCTCAATTGCAGAGGTCCCACTAAATGTATGCCCTTTTTTTTTGGTTACATTTACAATGTTTATGCATTTGTTTCTTAAAGTTTTTGTAATTGCAGGACTATTGATTCTTTTGTTGTTGTGTTGAGGGGGCTGTTTTTTGTTTTTTTTCTAATGTATTCAATTTGTCAAGATCATAAGATAATTGTCTATCATTATTAGGGCAAAGTGACTTAATACTATTTAGATTTGCCTCAGCCAGTTGATTGCTAAAATCAACTTGTCTACTCGAAATGACCAAAAAATGACCCAGGCAATTATCTTATGAGCTTGACGAATTGTCATCAGACAATGATAGATTTTAATGTAATATTGAATTGTATGTTTAATACCTAAGTAATGTCTTCATACAAAATCTTTCTTTTCAAGGGTCATCTATGTATCTTGAATCTCCTAAAGATTCAGAAAATGTGGAAGAGGGGGATGTATCACTGATTACTAATCGCATCCGCATACTAGGAAAAAAAGGAAGTACTGAATCAAGTGAAAAAGATGTTAAATCCCTCGTCAAGGCATCTAATACCGTTGCCATATCAGGTGCTGCTAAGAATGCCGGTAAGCAAAGTTTGCTTTCTTCTTTGCTTCCCATTTCGTCTAGACTTTTTAAAGAAAAAAGTTTCTTGTAAAATGCCATTTGATTTTTTCTTTGTGCTTTTATATAGATTAAGTTAAAATTGTAGAAAATGGTTTATCTACATGATATGTTTCAATGTAAAAAAAATATGATAATTGAAAATCAGTTAAAGAAAACAACTAAGTAAGTTAAGTTAACTTTTAAATTGGGGCAGCTCTGTCAGGAAAAGATAATCGAACCTTGTAGAACTAAACACAGAGTAACTTTCTTTCATTAAAATATGGATGAAAAAATGAGTAATTAATTACAAAAACTCAACTCAGTGTAATTGTTTAATCCAGTGCACCTAGTGCAATCTTTGACTTATAAGAGAGATGACCATATTTTGTTTTCATTCTTCTTGCTTCCCTTTCTAAGATTTGGACGAACAAAGATATTCCTATTCGCATCTGATCAACCAATCAATTTGGTTTATTTTCTTTTATCAGGCTTCCTCATTTATATTATAGAAAGATAATGCCAAATGAAAGCAAGAAACACAATGTTTAAATAGATTTCTTTATGAAACAAGTTACCATATCTAAAAATGATACCAATGTTGAGTTAGTAAGTCAAAAAATTGCAACAAATACCCAAACAGCTAAGAATGATGCTCAATGGCCCAACAATATGAGAAACTACAAATTGGGAGAGCGTTTAACTGTTAGTGTTATAATGCTTTATAATCCATTTTAGTCTGTTCATTTCATTATTATGTCTCGAGTTAAGTTATGATGCTATCTTTAGTTTGTCATTTTATTTTCTTCCTTTCTATATTACAGGGGAATTTTTTTCTATGAGGTCTTGGAAAGGTTTGGAGAAGGAGCTTGGCAATGTGCCTGTGGTAAAAGCAACAGAAGGCCAGAAAGGAATTGCAGCGAGTTATGATCATGAAACTCCTCAGTCTGTAATTGAATAAAAACATTATGAAATTAAGAAGTCACTTTTCTTTCTTCTATGTCTTTTATTAATAAAATATATATTTAATTATTCCTTTTATCTAAAAATTAAACATTACACCGAGAGGGTCAAAAAATTATGAAGTAATTTAAGCAAGTCTTTGATTTGGGTTATCATACCTTCAAATATTTTAGATTTATAGAAGTCAGTGCATTTGATAAAAGATAAAAATTTTAAGAAATCGTCATAATGAATATATAGCATGCGTAGGATTACTACTTATTTTAAAATAAAATTAAAGTAACTTATTGTCATAGTAAAAATGACTTTAAAGTCATATATATCAAAGAGCACTTGTATGGTGTCCTGGGTCTTTTCTTCAGGGATAAGATTTGTTTTTGTTTTTCAAAAGTCTTGAAAATCGTATTTGTGCTTCATCACTTTTGCGCTGACTGAATCAATTTTTATTTTTGTCGTTCCACCCTTGGTGAAGGATTCCATGATATTGCTGACATTTGGTTTCCACGGTGCAGTGTACTGCCTGTGGTGCATTCGTATAAAGTCCACTTTCTTGAACCATTGATGTCCCATGACGTCATATATGCCGTTTTTCAGGTTCCCAAATCGTTTAGTGATATCTACCTTTCAAGAAAGAGCAAATGCCAGAAAGTAATTAAAAGTTTGTAAGAATTTTTAACAATTGGTTGTTATGACATAAGTCATGTTTTTCATAAAGTGATGGCAACTATGGTAACTAATCAAGATAATGCTTAACAGACCTTTTGCAGACCTGTAGCATTAGCAACATCCATGACAACAATGATGATAAAGTGGTGTTAGAGCATGTATTTCTGAGTATGCAGTGTTAATGTTTTTAAAAAGTAAAAAATTAAACCTTTTCTTATATCTCAACAAATATATGTACATGTTGTAACTTGTATGAGATGGAAAGATATATTTTTGTGGTAGTTATTATTTAACAAATAACCTGAGATATAGTGAGATAACCTGAGATATAGTTATTATGTAACAAATAATCTGAGATATAGTTATTATTTAACAAATAATCTGAGATATAGTGATATAGATATCTCGGGTTATTTGTTAAATATTAACTATCTCAGGTTATCTCACTATATCTCATGTTATCTCACTATATCCCAGGTTAACTCCCTATATCGCAGGTTATTTCAGGTTATCTCACTAATCTCAGGTTATCTCATTAATCTCATGTTACCTCAGGTTATCATTATATCTCTGGTTATCTCACTATATCTCAGATCTCACTATATCTCAGGTTATCTCACTATATCTCATGTTATCTCATTATATCTCAGGTTATCTCATTATATCTCAGGTTATCTCACTATATCTCAGGTTATCTCATTATATCTCAGGTTATCTCACTATATCTCATGTTATCTCATTATATCTCAGGTTATCTCATTATATCTCAGGTTATCT
>JASKDV010207755.1:0-10477 GCA_032466395.1 Aegires albopunctatus
ATTTGGGTTCCCCCCCCCCCCCCCCCCCCCCCAAATAACCAAAGAACAGTTAGAAAATAGAATGGGTGTTTAGAAGGTGAAATGCAGAATATAACATTAATTTATAATTTAAGGAGAGCAATATTCAGTGAAGTTCCAAAAGACAAATTTATTGTTATAATTTCATTTTAAATTTATAAAAAGTGTCATCTTGAGTAAAAAACCATAGCTGCCTTTTTAATAATAATCAGAGTACTCAGCACGTCATCACATGAATTTCGAAGATAATTCTGATCAATCTATTGTAACCTACAGTACTTTGAATAATTTATTCAACAAAATGTACATCACCAAGATATTCACAAATTTCATCATATTGAAGTCTTAACACTATATCTCTGTCACTCAACAACTGAATCAGAGCAAGACCCCTGTCTTTGTCTCTTTTCATTATTTGACCCATTTCCCCAAGATGAGATCCACAGATAATCATTACAACAGCATCATCTGTTCGCGGAACTACTGTCTCTAGTGATGACTGTGAAATGTTTTCAATCACTCTTCCATCAACAGTTTTACAAACACAATGTTTTGGAGAGGGCACATCTTCAACAATAACTTTTTCCTTGTAATATTTGCCTCCTTTGAAATCCTTATCAATGATTCGAACACGTAGATCTTTACGAATCCAGGGTCGCTTGCTTGCAGTTGTGTCTTGTGCGTCATCTGAACTAGATTTATGGTCGTTCTCTTCTGAACGATGGGATCTTTTATTATTTTTGTGGTGTTTATGATGTTTATGTTTTTGTTTCTTATTTTTATGAGTTTCCTCAAATTCATTATCTGAAGAATGTTTTGAGCGTTTGCTTTTTTTAGATTCTCTACTTTGAGGCTGGTCTTCTCTTTCGTATCTGTTCCTGTGAGAATCAGAATATTTAGTGTCCTTCTTTGAATGATTATGAGAATGAGAGCTCCTCTCTAAAGCTCTCTCATCATCACTGTATTTATTTTCTCTCTTTGATGATCTCTTCACTTCCTCATCTTTGTATTTGTCGACTTTAAGCTTATTGATATATTTTGAATGTTTTTCAAAATCTTTTTTAGATACGACACGAAGAATACACTGCATTATATTTACGACTTTGCCACTTATTGATAACTTAACCATTGCCCGTGCATTGTCCTCATCTATACCTTCAACTGTTCCATAGAGATCTTTGTTTGCTCCACTAAGTACAACACAATGAGCTCCACGTTTTAAGTCAAGCTTTTCATCATCATCCTTGTCCTTGTTAACATTTGAAATTTTGTCTTTTCCTTGAACATTGCTCCTATCAGCCCCTAAACCAAGACCTTTGGGGCGCAATTCAACTTCTATTGGGACAATCATTTTGGCGTTTTTGCCAATACCTTTCCCTTCTTTCCATCCCATTCCCTTCAACAATGCCATTCCAAAATGCTCAATTGGAATCTGATCATAATCAGCATCTCTGGGTTCTTCTGGACGTAGATTGACATTTAATTTGTCTTCAGTTTCAAAGCCCTCAGGCACTTTATTCTGCATAAGAAGTGGAATTGTACGTGAAGTGTCGGTAATCCCTCTCTCTTCCCAATCCCCATTAAGGCGAGCAGACTCTTGAAGAATTTCTCGCGCAGCAATTGAATCTAAAGTTTCTGGTATATTGGACTGAGATGTTATATCGGTGTCTTTTTTGTCATTAGTTCTCCACTTGTTCTGTTTGATAAGTGGAATGATGTACTCTTTAGTCTTCTTTTGTGTGGGTTTTGTTGAATGTACTTCATTTTTTTCCACCGCAAGAACGAAATCTTTAGAATTATCAACCTTTTCTGCCTGTTCGCCTACCGCAGATGTTCCAAGTTGTTTAGTCTCTTGTCGCTTAGAAAACCCGAAAGACAAAGGTTTCTTTTCATTACTTTCGCTTTGATCCATCATTAGTTAAGTGTCAGAAGATTTGATGTCTTGTGTGGTGGGTACTGTGACGTTTGGATCAAAATTTGACTGTCGTACGACGTACAGCGGACGTAAACAATCATAATGTCTAGGTAAACGTTCATGATATTAAGTGTTTCCGTATAAGCAATAATTATTTGAGACACTCTCTGCTTCCACCCACAGAACTATGAATATTACATGTATATTATTTTTCTTGTTCCTATAACTTTGTGTAATTGAGCTCGTAAATCTATACATCAACAAAAAATGTTTGACCTAGCCTATTTTTTCATTTTTCAAAGGTCAAATGAAAGGATCTATGCGTAGTTATCTGCTGTAAGGCATTTAGTGTTATATTTTATAATATTTTCCTATTGATACACTACGTCTATTCCTGCGTCTGCGTTTCTGCTTTCCTCTGCACCCCAGTCTGTCTTCAACAAGCCTTAACTTCTAGTAATAAAGTCTTCATTAGGCTAAAATATAATCTAGAATTATAGTTAACTGTCATTGTTTCGAACATTAAAAGGTAATTAAATCTATTGATTTGTAGATCTCATATGGGCTACCTGGCTGTTTCTAGAATTTCTATCCATTGGAACAACCCTTTTACAACGCCACTGTTAGAACTTAGAGGAGAAGCTTTTGTGCCTTTTTGAAAAAGTATTGCCAGTACACTGCAGAACATGAATATAACGGCAACCGCTTTAGCTGGATCATCCCTACAGCGGACCTTAACAGAATCCCCCTTTTTTTTACTGTGTAAACTCTGTTACCTGTGCTTGGATACAGTATCATACAGCGGGAGAGATCGAGCGAGCTCTACTAGGTCTAGGTACCAGTACAGTCACGGCTCCTTAGTCCGGACTTCTTTAATCCGAAAATCTCTATCAACCGAACGAGTTGGGAACAGATTTTTTCTTATTTATTTGTATAATCTGGATATTTTGGTATTATTATAGAAAAGGACCCGCTCACACTTTGCTTCGGGAGACATGTTTTCTTATGGATTTTGGGGTGCTGAGAACGAATCTGATAATGAAAGTCGCCGCAAATTGTTAGTTTTTGAGAAAATCGATTTTTAAAATTGCTAATAGCCATATACCACAACGGGCTTTGCTAGGGGCGATTTTTCCGGATGTATACTATATGATGAATACAAGCAAGTGGGGGGGTTTTAGGGGGGTTCACCCCCCTAAGAAATGACGTTACATTAAAAAAAAAACAGAAAAGGGGGCTTTCAGGGGGGTTTCCCCCCTGATATCATTGTGACGTCATATCTGACAGTCCAAAATGGCGGAAACCAGAGTTGTCATAGCACAAAAACCATGGATTAGAGTTGTCATAGCACGAAAACCATGCATTTGCGGCGATTTTTAGTGCCATATATTCGTACTCAGGGCACAAAAATACGTGGGTAGCACCAAAAATGGGCGGGTCCTTTTCTATAATTTTACCGATATTTTTGATTCCGGATCCGAACACTTAATTTGCTAACAAAGTGTACAATATAGCCTAGATCTATATATAATATAAATAGAATCTAGATTTTTTGCTTCTGTTATTAGTGTTTTCCGAACACTCTCGCTCAACATTCCAAAATACTGTAATCCAAACAGTCTTCGAACTGTTCCTCAAACCATCTGATGACCTGACATGGGCAGAGACTCCCCAGGATTAAACAAACATGAAGTCAATCCAGACAATAGACACACGTAGGTGGATGAGCAATTCTAATCTATTGAAGCTGATCTGCAAGCAGACCTCATCATGGTGCCCGTCTGGTCATTGATTACGCCGATGGCACTTCATTGCGTCAGAGCCAATTGACCACCTCATTGCCCACCCAGACCACACGTGGGTGATGAAATCAAATGTGTTCTGTGCGTGTGTATGAGAGAGAGAGAGAGGAGAGAAAGAAAGAGAGAGAGATCACATGCAAAGAGGGTTGTGGCTGAGCGCTGAGAATTCTGATATTCTGACGATGACAATGAACTCTGTCTTAAAGATTGAAGGATCAACGAAATTATATTAAACTTAAAAAAGTATGTTTACCTTTATTGAGATACTTCTTTGCTCTAATTTACATTAACCATGATTAACTGTAACTGAGCCACTTTTTATCTCTTGATAGAAGCCTGGATTGAGGCAATTGCCAATTGATACCATGTCAATTGCGATCGATTCAAAAAGACGGTTTTGGAGAAAAGGTAATGGTTGGCAATGAAATTTATTACACTGGGTAGAGTAGGAGCTGGCAAATAATGAGCTAGATTGTCTATGGGTCAACAATGCACTAATGTTGATCTTGACTCCTTTCACGAGGGTGAATTAACCCCGCATCCAATAAATTGAATTTGATCTTAATATTGAGTCCAAAAGGTCTCAGTTAGTCACAAGTCACCAACACCAAATCCACAAATATAGTTGGAACTGAAAGCTTTGAAATATGTACAGGTATGATACATTATCATCCTTATTCTAGATTAACATCTAGGATAGTTTTTCTTCTTGTCAACTTAAAGAAATGTTGTTTTTTCTTTCAGTAGAACAATGTCATCAACATCAAAATCCTCAAAGGAGCGCTTCAAACCAAATGAAGGAGACTGGATATGCTCTGATAGCAAGTAGGTGGTAGTAAAAAATATGTTATGATATTATTTATCATCAACTCCAACCATATTATATCTTTGTAAGAGTTATAAAAAACATGCTTCCCATAGAATCATTAAGTTGTCAAACATTTATGATTACTTTTTACAGAGAGAATGTTCTGAATTTAATTGTTCTTGAAAGTTTACCAATGGGTGATTTTTTTCACAATGCCCTAAATACATGTATTATGTATATCACCACCATACAGTGTATACAAATTATTAATGGTCCTGAGTCGTTGAATTTTACAAGTTGGATTTGTGTAACCGAAATATGCCTTAACAATTGGGAATAAATTAAAACTAGATTGCTTAAATTAGGAATAGAGAATATATAATTAATCCTTCAATTTTAAATATTTTTTTGGTGATATAAAATAGCTTTGAACCATAGGAGGAAACTTCCTGTAGCTTGCCATTTCAAGCCGAAGATTAATTATCTGATTTCATTCATATAGTAAATTATATGCGACAAAATATAAATGTAATATGTAATCATGTATCTTGGAAATTATGTTTCAGATGTGGTAATGTTAACTTTGCTCGTAGACCTGAATGCAACAAGTGTGGCAAGAGTAAGTGTGATGAATTATCTTTCGTGCTATAAAATTTTGTTTTTCTATTATAACAACATCGTCGGGACCAGAAAAAGATGTCGTTATAGTGAAGCATAAAAAAATGGGGTGGGGTGGGGGTTGTTGAAGTATCAAGAATGCAATGATACGTTCTGTGGAATAGTGAAATCATCATTCTTTATTTGATTGATCACGTTACAATTAGTTCCCTTATTCACAAAGAGTTCTTGATGATCATGGACAAACTGCAGAGCTGCCAACTTGTAGGGTTTTTTAAAAAAAAGGTCCCTGGGCAGCCCGACCAAAACCCTGCAAGAGACCTCCGATCGTTTACAAACTGTTTGATTGTGTTCGCCTCTTAGAAATTTTCAATTTTGATCATTAATTCATGTTTGCAAAGAAAGAAAAATAAACACTTTACAATGTGCATGGCCATATTTTACCTTGAGCAACGTGAGGCTCTCTTTTACCCACAAGCACGTCTCTCCTTGCATCTCTGCTCTCCATTCAATCTTGTGCTCTCTTTTGCTCTCTCTTTCACATGCCCATACATACGCAGATTCACATAGTGTGAGGCTTGCTAGTGCTGGGCCTAAAGCCCACAACTACACGCATTTCAATAGGTCTTGCTAGTGCTGGGCCTAAAGCCCACAACTACACGCATTTCAATAGGTATCACTAGTTTGATACAATAGTAATAGACATTAGGCCTACGGTCGACAACTGAATAAGAGGAGTAATAGGCCTCCGTCAATATAATACTATTGACTGCTTTAAACATTGATTTTCTGCCATCCTGTAGCATAACAATAAGGACATTAATTCTATAGTACCAGTGAGAGAGATAAGTGTGGGGGGAGATTAAGTTGAGATGTTCTGGCATATTGGAATTCCGGAATTCCGAATAGTGTGTCGTTATGGTGAGTTTTTTATTACTAATGATATATAGTGAAAAAATTGGGACTTGGGCACCATGTCGCTATACTATAGAGAGGATGTCGTTATAAGTGGGCTGCACTGTACATATATGTGTGTACAATCACCTTCTTGCATATTTCAAAATAAGAAGATATAAAAAAACACAACAACTTTCATAGCTTAAATTATTTTTTTTTAAATAGTGGACCTGCCATTCACTCAGATTTAATCAGAATACTCATATTTTTTGTCACAAAAATGATGAAATTCTGATTTTACAAAGACCAATTCTTTTTTCTATTCTTTTTTTCACTTATGGTGGGCTCACACACTCCATATGTCCGCACATGCTCAGACTTCAATGAAAACAATGACCCAGAATAACACAAAAATTTTGGGAGGAATGCACAAAAATGTTGGCATGCATTATTCCATCACAACAATTACTATGGCACCTTTTGCATTTTTATTGCTTTGATAGAATAAGTTGCTGTTGTAACGCTGTCGTGAATTGTAATTACTGGCGAGTGTCTAACCTTTTTTTTATGATTCTGATTTTTTTCCCCAAATTCTTCTTTTTGTATGTTCATCATGATTTTTCTGTTTGGCAATCATAATGGAAAATTGGAAAGCATTTGTATAAATGCAGATCAGCGCTTGAATTGTGGGAGCAGCCGTTAAGCGCTAAACCATAAGCCGTCCCCGCTGATATTAGCCTCCAATGCTATCTTTCGTCAGAACAATGAGGCAGCGGCATATTAGGCCAATATATGGCAGGTCTGTGGACATATATTACGTTCTTGTTTGCTGGACCTTAAGTTGTTGGATGTGATTTACTTTGTTGAAATAACTTTATCTGTAACAAATTAAGGCGGACAATCTGAAAGAATTCTAAAATGAAAGCAGGTAATTGTAATAAATAATCTTCTCTAGAATTAGCTACTTAATTGATTTCATTTGTTTCATTCTCAATTTAGGTCGGAAAGATGGAACAGTTTTTAAGAAAGGTGGTACTGAAATTGGTAAACAGTTGGCGGAGAAAAGTAAAGGGCTTTTTTCAGCAGAGGATTGGCAATGCAAAAGGTAAAAAATAACAGGTGGCCACCATTTTTGCAAGTTTTGTGATAGCCAGATGTATTTATTAGGTAGGACAAACAGAAATTAATTTTTAAAGACGAATGCCTTATCACACAGATCTTGTTATTCTGAATATTTTGATACCAAATATAGTTCTCTATGTTGATTATTAATGAAGTTATGAGTATTTAAAGTATTGAATGTTTCTTCATACTTTCAAATGTTAAAAATGCGTTTTAGACATGGCTCATTAAATAAATACAACACCTCTCAGCAGTCTCAAATTTTTAAGACATAAACTATTTCTTGAAAAGCGCTAGAAGGTAAAATTAGCAAATACAGTCCTCTTTGGCTTATAACCCACTTCTATTAGCCCACTTCGTCTAATAACCCACACTTTTAATGAAACAGAATATTTTCCTATCAAAAGCACCCCTCTTAACTTATAACCCGCCCCTTAGACGAGAACTTCGCTTTATAACCCAGTCTATCTGGCAAAGCAAGTAACAAAAAAGATAAAATCCTCACTCATTTAAACTCATTTGATTGTAAACTAGTTCTACTAGCACTGTAAATGACATTCCATTGTCTATATCAAAGCGCAAGTCTATCTAATGTGTTGAAAGAACAGACAATCTATGAGTCTATCAGATTTGTATATGACAGAGCTAATCACACCTTGATCGTTCCATAGACTTAATTAAATGCAATGCACCACCGTAAGAGAACAAAGGACGAATACCACCCACTTGTGGAAAGCTAGACGGATGGTCACACAGTTACCAAAATGCATGATCACACAGTTACGCAAAATGTCATCTCTCCCATTGGATGTGGTGCTGATGAATGACGCAATGGGGAGAAAATGTAAAGAGACAGTGACAAGGGTCCGAAGGCAATTAAAGAAAGGATATGCCTACGTTGTTGTTTTTTTGTAGCCAATCATCATTGATTTTTTAAATCGGCTGATCTCCCGTCAGGGGTAAGAGTTTTAAACTTCTCTAAACGGCTTATCGTGCTTGCACTCAGTGTCAGCAATCCATCATATGTTAACAAGACATTCGTTGCAGTAACATATTGAAAGAAACATGAACAATGCCTAGATCCAGGATAGACTTGGACAACAACAAGAAGTTAGAGATTTTGGATGAAATTTTATCGCATGAGAAATGTAACAAAGTCAATTTTACAGCTACTTTACTGATTTATACATCAATTTAAAGATCCTTTCAAGCGCTTACAGACTAAATAGTCTGAAACCAGGGTACAATGTCATGAATAAAGAAATTACTGACATAAGTAAGCGGTATTGTGAAAAATGCGTAATTCAGCCTAAGTAGACCTATATCAAACTGGCAAGTTGAGACTATAAAATATTTATCATACATACTATTACTTAAACTACATCTAAACAATCAAGAATTGAGTTATGGCCCGCAAAATACAGTGTAAATAATGCAAATGATACCTCCCATTGACATTACTTGAAAGAAAAAAAAAAAATGCAATTTTAGCCTTCACGGGCTGGCCACCATACCCGCTTTTTTACATTTTACATTGTGGTTCCGCATACTGCCTGCTGTTCATCGAAATGGGTTCTATTTAAGACAAGTAACTTGCGCTCTGGGTAATTTCCACTTAATATGTGAAATTTTGACCCGATCTAGAATATTAAAAGTCAGTACCCATTTGCCAGATAAAAAATATCGGACGGCCTCATGCCTTGTGTCTGAAAACTTCGTTCAACTTTTTAAGGAACTTCTACAAGATAAATATCGACAAAATTGGCATCTTAAGAATGAAATTTAAGATCTACTTATAGCAACCAACCACTGACAGTTTCAAGTGAATGACCGTCAACGCGAGGAAAAAATAGAGAGAAAGAAGACCGCACATGGTGTATTTGGGTTCCTCAAACATGGAATGACTTCTTTGCTTCAGGCTATCATTACAAAATGTGTTACTATAATCCCATGATTTTATACATCAATGGAAAGGGCTTGAATAGCCCCTAGCGTACTGCGAGTCAGCGCTGTATGTCCTAGCTATATTTATCAAAGGGATTTTTTTTATAGTTATCATGCTATTTTTATAAATGAGTTTGCAGCAATTTTTTCCTTTTAATAATGCATTCTTTTCTTTTCTCTTTATTGTAGTGTTTTAATGCATGTAGCAATATTTACTACACTTCTTTTCAATAGTTCGCTTGTTATATTAGCAAATACCATGCTCATCCTTAGCTGTGGCAATGTCAACTGGGCTAGAAGAATGACTTGCAACATGTGCAATGCACCCAAATATGGACGAGTTGAACAGCGAACAGGGTTTGGTGGAGGCTACATGGAAAGGGAGGAGTATGTGGAGTACAAACGTCATGATGATTCTGATGAATTATACGATGAGGTAAGGATGTTACGTTGTTGTTCCCTTTATCAGACCTGCCAACCCTCACTCAGAGCGTGAGACTCATGTTTTGGCATGCCCTCTCACACTCCCATGCCAAGGCTATGATATCTCACGCCACTCACGGACAATCATTGGTCAGTGAGTGAAAAGCAGACCTACCAACCACTCCGATTTGTTTCGTGAAACTCTGTTTTTAAGTTTGTAAATTACTGGCTCCCACAGATTTTGAATTTCAGCCAAGAGTATCGGCGCGAATCTAAAATTGAATCGGATTCAAAGTCAATGGTATCAGAGTATCGTAATGGAAAAACTGATGGTGTCAATACCAATTGA
The DNA here is from genome assembly GCA_032466395.1 of Aegires albopunctatus. Taxonomy (NCBI): domain Eukaryota; kingdom Metazoa; phylum Mollusca; class Gastropoda; order Nudibranchia; family Aegiretidae; genus Aegires; species Aegires albopunctatus. The sequence continues at coordinate 9,897 of JASKDV010207755.1, forward strand.
ATCGGAGTAAACCCACGGCACTTGACTTGGCCCTATGGTTCATTTATGCTCTTGTTTTCTTTGAGTAATCCTAGTCATTCTCATTCATATCAGTCGTCTTGTTTGGAATATGCGCTCATTAGATCTAGATTACAGTACCACCTATATTATCATCCAACTTCATCATGTCTGAACCAGCCCCTAAAAAGCCTCGGACTACTTTACATTCCCAAAAATTTCGAGAGGAATACTCTCAAACTTGGATTTTTATTAAAAAGTCTTGCATCAGTGAATCTCATGTGAGGTGTTTTACGGACGTTAAGATTGCGAGTGGCGGTCGCAGTGACATTTTGAGGCATATTAGCACACCGAAACACAATTCTAGATGTGATATTCCATCTGTGTCCTCCTTCTTCAAACCTAAGTCAACCAGCGATGACCAACGGGTAAGTGTTTTGTTTCAGCAACTTAACTTTCCTCTCTCTTTTTTTTTCTTTTCTTTCTCTCTTTCTTTATTTTAAAAAACAATTGTGTGGGGGTTTTTTTGTTGGGGGAAAAAAAAAAGGGGGGGGGGGGGGGGTATAACATTTTGTGTTGTCACT
>JASKDV010207766.1:0-10477 GCA_032466395.1 Aegires albopunctatus
GGAGATGAGAGATATGGTGAGAGAGATGAAGAGAGAAAGGGGGAGAGAGGGAGAGAGATAGTGAGACAGATGAAGGGAAAAATAAATATATATATATATATATATATATATATATATATATATAGACTGAGAGAGAGAGAGAGAGAGAGAGAGAGAGAGAGAGAGAGAGAGAGAGAGTGAATTGCTGGGAGGATAATTTCGGTGGATGAGAATAATTGTGCACACTTTTCAATTTACCAAGATAAAAAGAGCTGTCTTAGCTATCTCGTCCCTATTATCCAAAACAACAACACAATTCTTCCCGATAAAGCACCATAATATTATCACGGCCATAATGCCATAACTTTACCTATAATTATATTTCCAGTCTTAAAGCACGAACCCGCAAATGAGGTAGAAATGAAAGACGTACCTGTGAAATTAATACTCTTCCATGCCAAATCTCTTACCTGATTCAGAAATAGATCACAGATGATGGCAGAAAAAAATTTCAGATTGACTTTTATGAAAGCATTTGATGCATTTTATATTTCACACACGAGATTCTGAATAGAGCTCTGAAGCAGATTTGTCTGGAGGATATGCGGTTGCAATTAATATGGTTTTCGGTAAAGGGTATTAATATTAAATAAAATGTATCACTATTACGCTCAGATATTATAATATCAAGGGTTCGGTTTTGTAGTATAATACAATAAATTAAATCGTATACCTAACCGTTGTATGTTGAACACAGGAACCGCATTTAACTTCAACCAAAGTCAGAGTCAATCGCTTGACCAATGTTTATTGTTTTCCATGTGATGACTCAATGTATAGGAGCATAATGATGTTAATGGAATTGTACATAATATGATAGTTCTCGTATACCATAATGTGTCCAATACGATTAATCAATAGCGTACCATAGATGTCAAATGACTTTCTCTGACTTAAAAAAAAATTAGTATTGACTCAAACGGAACAAATTCTTTAATTTCATTACTTTTCTCTAAGGCCACGGCTTAAGTGGTAGAACGAACCAGACTTTTTCTAGAAGAAAAAAAACAACAACCCAACACTTTGAGCGGAAATAAGAATTTGTAAATCCAACTCATCATAAAATGCCTAGATGGTAGGTACAATATAACATATTAGTGTTGCTTATGTCGAGCCCACCAAGTGTCAGTGAGCAAAGACAAACAAGCGATTACGGACCTGGTGGGTTACTATTCTTATTTCCTCTCAAATAATTCCACAGACAGGAAAAAGTCTCATTCATTCTGACTCTATGGCTGAGCCACTATACTGTCACACTTATCGTCTTCTTTTTCAAAATATTGAATATCAATGTTAAAACACATGGAAAAAAAGCTAACAGGAGATAATTTGAAGTACTAGATATTAACATGATGTCACTACATTGATTTCAAAATTAAAGATTAAAGATGGCTGACTCTGTACTTGAAGAGTTCGAGTAATCGCTGTAATCGAGAAACCGATTACACTAATAGACTTTTTACAATGGTGAGTTTAGTAACAGGACATAGGCAATTTCTAAATCTGGATTGAATCTATCTAGATTTACATAATGATTCTTAAAAAATCTAAATAACGCTATATAGCCCATTAAAAGAATCGTTTAAAAACAACGAACAACAACTATATTTCTATTATAGAAGTTAAATTAAATAGGTAACATTACTGGAATATTATATTCAGTCACATTAAGGAAGAAAGTAAAGATTTAGAGATTCTTTTCTTATTCCTGAACCTATTTCCAACCCATGACCCCGAGCCTTATCTTTAACCCTATCCCATCGCCGCACCCATCACACTGCTATATAGCCCGACCCTGTTTACATTTTAAGCTCATTTCTGACATTTATAACATTTTAAACTAGAATCTATTCCCAAACCTATGGATGTCCTTACATTGTCATCAAACCTAATTCAAACGTTTAAGACACTACTATTGAAATCCTTCCGAGAAAGTCTAGATTGTATGGTTTAATTAAGCAACATAATTATCCAAATATCAGCACTCAAGAATTGGGATTATAATCCTGATTTCAATTAGCGAACTTAATTAACCACTGCATTATCTTATAAATGTTAGTAAGGCAGATTGAATGCGCTATTAATTTTGGGCTTTTAATTTTGTATTTTCTTACCGGATCATCAGAGGAAGACTGCGTAGAGCTGGTAGAGTGCTCAAAACTCTTTCCTTGTTTTAACTCCCGCTTTTTGCCTTTTACACTTCCGCCCTTAGTTGAAGAGCGCCGGATCTTAGCGCCGTCACTTGATCGCCTATGGAGCTGACCTTGACCATGTTCTTCTTTTTCTTCCTCTCTAGGGGAAGACATAATGCTTCAGCACTTTGATGGAATCTTCTGGCTTTTCAATTCAAATCCCAAAGAATCGGATAGAAATAAATATTTAGTACACACAAACACCACACTTGAAATGAACACACTCGGGTATCATAAAGCCAAAAATACGTCTCAAGAAATAATCAGAATCCGTAGGAATGTAGATGGATTTATTGACTGTTTTTAAAACCAGCGCTTCTCACCAGTGATATGTTTTGCTTAACAGGTGATTAGTTTCGAAAAGTTGGCCGGTTTGTGCGAATAAACACAAACTAGATCTCTACAGATGAAGCCTGTTTCGAATACTGTAGTGGTGAGTAAAAATCAATCGAAAACAGATTCTCTGCAATAATTATTCACTGCACCAACTACAAAGAGAAAATTATCATACGTAGAAAAAGAATATATCGTTTCCAAAAACCACATAACTTGTTCCATTTCTGAGCGAAGCCTGGAGGAAATTAACAGTCTTTCACTGGGCACAAGTTTATAAATCCAATTTCTTACTATTAAGAAACCATGATAAGGAATCAAAGTCTTAAAGATCTAGCAAAGCTGTATAAATAAATCAGATTAGAGATTTATTGATATATAGATTATACACATATAATTATCATTATTATTATCACAATTACTTCATGGTGAGCAGACTAATAATCACTCTCATTAGGCAGACGAGCATTATTGTATTTTATACAGACTTGTTAATTAAAGTGAAAACAACATTTTATTAAAGTTAATCAAATTGTTTAGATGGAATGAATTTACATTATGTCACCATCCATGCACTTAGAATAATAAGTTAATAAGCCTACGAACATCTTCAATTCAACTTTTGAATAAGTTTTAACCCGAAAACACAACCACGAGGAAAAGGGAAGGGAGAGAAGGTTTGCGTAGGTAAAATACGAGTAATGATTTGGCGATAACGGGATAACAAACACCCACCTTCCTTCAAAATCCGCTTTTTCACCCTTTTTTTCATAACATTTTACTCACGCGTTAGCCCCAACTGTCACTATTCCAGGTAGCGTTTTCACCTTTTATTTTTAATTTCAAACCACAGGTTTCCTTTTATCTTCGTGACATAAAAATTGAAGGCGTTGCTAAAATGTAGATTTAGATCTAGATAGATCTAGTAGCAGGGCTTAGCACATTTGTAGAGTGGTAATTTATCGATTCTAAAAGAAGTGATAATATGAGAACCACTTACAAGGGAGATTTAAAGGAAGAAAGTCTCCGCTAATTCTATGATAATGGAGATCCTTACACCGTAAATTTTACACTAATAATATTCGAAGGTCAATCACCTTATCCCTGATGATATTTACTTTCCGTGGCATCGTGGTCTAGTGGTAAACTATTAGGCTGGTGATCGAAAAGTCCCAGGATCGAATCCCTGTTCGTCGCGATGCTGAGATCTTGGAAAACGCTCTATATGTGCATTTCATCACCGCACCAGAAGTAAAATGAGTACTTGACCAAAGGAATAGTCAGAATTTGTCAGTAGATGAGAGAGAAACGCCTTTCATCAGGTCGCACCTGGTCTGTATGTCCCCCTCCCTCCCCCCCCCAAGGGTTTGAGAAGATTTTGTAATGTAAAGGCCTGCCAGAGATCTCACTAAAGTGCATCGAACACATTCAGTGGGAGCATGCTATGTATAAACGCTCTTTACTTTCTTTAGATTCCTCCTGGTATGATTTTCTTTGAAATAATTCTGTCAATTGTTTTCAACAAATCTTTATTTGGAAATATGAATTAATTTTGAATTCGTTGACTAGATGTTCAAATAGTTAATAAGGCATTAAATATACAGCGACCTGGGTTTTTTCGAATTTAAACCCTGCTAATGCATTTGGCATATTTCTTGAGCAAGATAGTTTAGATCTATCCTCTTTCCTACCCGCAGCGTGGCATTGCGGCTGACGTTTGTATTTCCCGGTCATTTTTCAGAAAAGCCCAAAGCACGTGAAAACCCCCAAAAAACAAAAGAAAAGAAAACAACAACAACAACAACAAAACACTCCCTTGGGAGAAGTCAAGGGAAACGAGTTTTGTGATTTTCTTTGGCTTGAAAACAAAAGTTTAAAAAATGAATAATTTTCTTTTTCAGACATTTAACAGATCAATCATCCTGTCACTTGACCACGGAACAATACATTAAATAAAGCTTAATTAACTTAGCTAAGTTATTATTGATAGGAAAAAGAATTGATAGGCACATACCTTTAAAGACGATCTTTTTCCACTTAAACATCGTTTTTAACTTTGTTAAATATCATCTTCTATCGAACAACCTAAACTAGACATAGAATATAATAGAACCCTAGAATAGTAAAGTTTAACCCCTAAACTGATGCCATTGGAATAAACTAGTAAAAGTACCCCGTTCTATGAACGGCAAAAACCAACCCATTTCATCTCCTCCTCATCCTCTTCTCACAGTTACTAATCAGCGAACGGGAATGGAAGAAGAAACTATGCAAAGATATATCTGCTGAAATGAAGAATTAGTATATAATATATATATATTTAGGAAGTGTCAATTGCGACCGAGTGAGTAGGTGCTCTTTTGCTGAAGAAAGTAGCCTGGGCGTAAAACTATCTATCATCACTTCGAACTTCTCATTCATTCACATCTCAGACTACCCATATTTGTGGCTAGTCTGTGGTTGCATGTACAAATCAAAACAGAAAGTGAGAAAGCAGAGAGGAGAATAAGAATCAAGATCCAAAACATATATTATACACCCATAATAGACCAAAACAATAAAATAGGCCGATAGAAAACCTGAGGAAATAACTACAGTACCGATGTTTTGGAGATAAAAAATTAAATCACAAAGATTCGATCGATCCAAAATCTAGATCTAGACTCTATCGAAGTGAAATCAGACTGCTACAAAATCCAAATCAGAATTATTTAAAATAGATTTGATTGGCAAGACATTTAGAATCATAAATAAACGTGAAAAAGTATTACGGTATGCTTGTCATTGTTGAAATGATAAACAATTTGCATGAGAGGTAGCATGCGCGAGGGGTTTTAAAGTTTTTTTTCTGGCCTTAGCTCCATTGTAATATGATGATGATGAAGCCACGATTGAAATGAATTTGATTAATATAATCAAAGATCTAGTAGGCGAAAAATTGGAAAAGATATAAGTAACAAACAGCAACTCAATTAACCTGGAAGTAGTTTTCATTTTTATAACTCCTTATTTTGTCTAAATAACACGCTTGCCAAACTTGAGAAGAATTCCAAAATATGGCAGATTTATAACTTGACAAAAGAAATTGGAATATTTATTTGTTGCAAGTGTCAAGAAAGGAAATAATAAACATTATGGAAAAGGATTGCTTGATTTGAAAATAACGATATTTAATAGGTGATGGGTGAAAACCAGTTTCGAGTACGCCTAATTGTAAATGTTCATGAAAAAACAAATTACGAGTTTAAAATATCGACTGGGTTTGAATATTAAAAAATATACCATGCTTTGAAAGTCATTGTGGAAAAATGTTCGATGATCATGCATGATTGATTAATATAATTTGTCAATGATATGTGCATCGTTAATAGTATGTATTACATCATTGTTAAAGTTGTTTTTATTTAGTGAATAGATGTTATTATCTTTGCAACAGTATATGCAATTAATGATGATTCTAATATTTCTAATACATTTAATATCTATTATTACTCTCGACGAAAGCCATTTAATTAAAATTCTGTATTTTGGCTCAGATCTAAGTACTGGTATACAAGTATTATGTTAATTAAATGATTTACGCTGTGCGCAATTTATCCCATAATTAGTGGGAATTTATATATTTACAAATCATAGCTATATTATGATTTAAATATCATATAATATTCATCAAAACATGGAAAAGATGGAAAGACCAAAACAAATCAGTTTGTCAAAAAGCAAATAATATTCTAGCATTGTTAAAAAGAAATATACCTGCAAAATGTCCAAGGAAATCAAAAGAGCAATATTTCAAAACCTTAGTAAAACCAATTTTAGAATATGGATCAACTTAAAACCTAAATAGATAGCTTGGAGAAAGTACATAAAAATGCAGCAAGATTTGTAACTAATAACTATTCATATTATGAACATAGTAGCACAATACACAACATGAAATAGTTGGAGTGCACACCTTTTAGCGGAAGAAAGCGCTAAAAATAAAATTGTAACATTCTTTAAATCAATTAACGATGAAATAGATATCCCCATAAATGAACTAAACAAAAGTAATAGGAGAACTAGGAACTCAGATGGTCAGACATTCAACATCCTTGACTCTAAAAATGATTGCCATAGACTTTTTTTTTCACCCTAGCACTGCTAAATTGTGGAATAAATTGAATCAAAACATAAGAAGTAGCGAAAGTGTTGATAATCTTACACATGAGCTACAACATGAAATACTTTAATCTACATTATAGGCCTAATTAGTACATTATCATTATTATTGTGTGTGTATGTGAGTGGCGTATTGACAGTATGAGTTGTGTCAGTTTATTTGAAGAAGAACGAAGAAGAAGAAGGCACATGGAGAATTGCTTTTAACAGAGGATATGCGCTCTATAAATGATATTTATTATTATTATTATTATTATTATTATTATTATTATTATTATCATTATTATTATTATTATTATTATTATTATTAGCAATGTCTTTGCAATGTTTCGTTGATGGGTTTGCTTAGTTGGAATATTGGAGATTTTGCTGTTTTATTTTGTTTTTAATTGGGGAGGGGGTTTGTTTCTTGTTTCCTTTGTTGTTGTTTATTTTTTTTAATTCGTTCTGTTTTTGTGGAGAAAAAAGAGTTGACTCATTATAATACGCGTAGGTCTGTGGCCTAAGTGACAACACGTGCCTCACCTGAAATGCTGTTGACAACTATGATGCTACCATTGTTAGCAGACAGCTGAGGAAAGGCGTGGGATGTCAAATAGATATAGGCCCTGAATAAAAAGGAAGAATAACAAGGATTAATACCTACAACCCAATGCCTATTAAGCACTGCATTCTAATATTAGAAGTAGCGAAAGTGTTGATAATCTTAAACGTAAGCTACAATATGAAATATTTAAATCTTCATATAGGTCTAATCTAATTAGTCTTTGTTTCTTTTCTTTATTTTGTTGTTGTTGTTGACGTATTGACAGTAATACTCAACCCAGTTGAGTTGTGTCAGTTTATTTGAAGAAGAAAAAGAAAAGGTAGCGTCAATTGTAATCGAACGATCTAGTATATTGTAAAGGAGTTTAGACTTCCGAACTTCTGCACCAGGCAAAATAACATCTATGAAATGGTCAGGATAAGATCAAGATCTAGAATCTGGAATCTAGAGATCTATTAGACACACGTAGATCTTACAGTTGTCCATATTGAGCGATGGTAGATTACATAAATGCGAATGATCCGGTCACAATTGACACTACCATAATTTGAATAAATGTAGGATCATGAAGGTTGTTGTTTTATATCTTCATTCAAGTATTGTGTTAGAATCTTTTCAAAACCATACACGCTATATTGTATCATTATGAAGGTTGTTGTTTTATTTCTTCATTCAAGTATTGTGTTAGAAACTTTTCAAAACCAGAAACCCTATATTCTAATAGCCCAGCCTAGATGTGTACAACCATTTCCTCCGTTATGACCTATCGTCTTTATGCGTCAACCATTTTGGCTGTAATTTTCTGTGAAGATTCTAAATGTCGTGTAGATTTTGCTTTGGACTATTTAAACAGAAACATAATAATTAATAATATCCTCCAATAATGATTAGAAATTAATGGATTGATTTTTAAATTGCAACGTCAGTATGCATTACATGCTACTTTCTTGTGTGTGTGTGTGTGTGTGTGTGTGTGTGTGTGTGTGTGCGAGTGTGCGTGTGCGTGTGTGTGTTTATGTGTGTGTGTTTATGTGTGTGTGTGTGTGCGTGTGGTGTGTGCGTGCGTGCGTGTGTGTGTTTATGTGTGTGTGGCAAATAGATTTGCTGGGAGCTTCCCAGCGCTTTGCAATGATGATACTATTATTATTATTACAATTTTATGACATTTTCCAACCGTGGTTTCATCATCTTTTCTCTCAGTGACCGTGGCTTTCATTTATCGGCAATTCAGACAAGATTTTAAATTTGTATTGGTAAGAGAGAATTCATTTGAATTCCTAATTAATATCATAATAGTTTTAGAATGTAACCACAAACTTTTCAAGGAGAAAATGATAAACTATTGCCTGAATACACGACACGTCCATTAGTTATCTATCTGTATATTATGATAATGAATCGTAGTTGGGTATAATAATACAAGAATCAGATTCTGGGACGCTAAGGCCAGGCTGGTGTTGCAGAAGGATACAGAATGGTAAAGAATAGTTGTACGCTCAGAATATCGTGACTTAACTTCACCTTTTTGAGTTCGGCAAGAGTAACTTAGAAGCCTCTTCAATGTTCGTAAAAGCCATAGAGTAATCAAAGCTCTGCATCTTTGAATCTAACTTTTGTTTAAAGCTAGAAGCTCTCAGCGGGTTATATAATATTCGCCTAATAAAAGCCTTGTACCTGCTTTGTTAACATTGTTGTATTTAAATACGTACTTGATGTTCACTTGCACACACACACCTTTTTACATTAAATCAATACAGACAGACAGCTGAAAAAGAGAAAAAATAAGAAGTACGAATACGAATACACAGGCAGGCATGTTGTTGCATCGTAGGATAAAGTTCAGTAACACGACCATAAAAATAATATACCTAAAGTTGATATCCATTATTCTATGCATATCTTCCAAAGTATCTATACTGCCACCAAATGCTTTGGCACCAGTATAAGTAATGTGGTTCAGCACAAGGATATCCAATTCCCCTAATTCTTTTACAGCTTTCTGTTGAAATAAAAACATCAAATTGGCGTTAAATTAAAACCTTCGTGTGCAAAAAAAAAAATATATATATATATTTTTTAAATTAGCTAATAATGGAACTGCATCAGAATATAATAATATACTACTGCTCAGTCTAAATGAATTATATTTGTAGATTTAGCTTCCGAGCGCTTAACAATGATAATAATTGTTGTATATTGAGGGATAATAGTAAGAATTATTCTTAGCGCATTCTTACAATTATAATGAATAATATTCTATGACATCGTGATTTCAAACACTTAGTTATTACACAACTTGTGTATTTGACCCACTGGTACATTTCGTACAAATGATTACAAATTATGATAGTCGTTTATGTGTATTTGACCCACTGGTGCATTTCGTACAAATGATTACAAATTATGATAGTCGTTTATGAAGAACGTAGAGTAAACTGTTACCAGATATATTTCATGTTTGAAAAACCATTGTGGACTTTAATAACATGGTTTTCGTCACAAACAAGAGGAAGAATGTTTTAAAGATATCAACATTTTCAAAAGATAAACGTCTGTTAGATATTCAGAAATACGTGTATAATTCAAGAAAACATTTTCTGTAGCCAATGGTTGAGAAACATCAATTGCCAAATAAAGTTCAACTTTATATCAGGAATACTGTGTTATATTTGAAGAAGCGAAATTTCGTTTAAAACGGCATTATGGCAGGATTTCATAAATGATAATCAAAAGTCATTAAAACGCATATGAAAATGGGTTTTATTTTAGAAATGCATTATTCGTTCCTATCATTAGGCACAAGATGATCGTTATAATGGGTGACATTCAATAGATCATCGTATTTCACTACTAACCTCAATGACTATCTTGGTGTTGTCCATCTTGGACATATCAGCTGACACGGCCAAGTGTTTTTGGTTGGGGGATGGACTTAATGACTTACATTCTCTGACCACCTGGTTTAACATAAATAGTAAAATCATACATAAAAGACATCAATGTGTATGAATGATGATTCAAGTAGAAAATTGATAGCCTGAAATATTATCAGTATTGACACATGGAATAAATAAGTGAGCTTAGAATAGGCAAGATTAATCGTAAGGTCGACGAGGGCTGAATAGAATATTCGCCATCAGGGGCGAAGAGTTATGATCATTCTTTGGCATCACGCCGTCAAGAGCCCCCGCCGGGAGCTCACGGT
>JASKDV010207777.1:0-10476 GCA_032466395.1 Aegires albopunctatus
CCCCCCCCCCCCCCCCCCCCCCCCCCCCCCCCCCCCCCCCCCCCCCCCCCCCCCCCCCCCCCCCCCCCCCCAGAATAGCTCAAAAACTCAGAGCCCAAAAGCTGGCCAACTGAGGGCATTGTGGCAACCCTTTTATAAACTGACTACTCAATTATTGGCACCATAATATCAAATGGAAGTTAATTCCTTTGCAATGTAAATTTGTGTAAAAACCACAAAGGGCCACACACAACCCATTCATTCACCCCACTCCCTTTACAAGAGAAAGAAAAGTGTGCTTATATTTTTCTAGGCAAATTATCTATTCAGGCCATAACATAAAAGAAAGATCTCCATAGTAAGAGGAGGCCTTACAGAGGTGGTCAACAAAATAAGATAACTGAGCAATTTATAAAATATGATCTTCAAATCTGTTGTTAAAAGATCCTATCTCTGAATCAACGATCAATAAGTTTATCGAAGGAATACAGAGAGTAGGAAAAGGGGGAAAGGGGATGGGGGGGATTTTTTACATGTGACCAAACTGTTCATCATGTACCGATGCAAGTATTATGCATTGCATCTGTTGGGAGTTTAAAGATTGACGTAAGTAAAGCTTTTTCCAAAGATTCTTATATCATGAAAATAAAACAACAGCAAATAGAGAAAAAGTCAAACAAATGATATACAATCATTACCGTTTTATAGAGTTCAAATATATATATTTTTTCAAATAGTCTGTTTTGAATAGAAGTTTAGCATAAGGAACAACTCATGTAAACAATTTTAAAATGAAATGATTAATTAAAAAATAAAATAAATCAACAGTTAACTTGATTCAAAGTAAATTCCACAATAATATACAAGAAACCTTATATTGAAACGCTGATACATTTATGAATGTATAATGCATAAATGAACTAAACAAAAATAATAGGAGAACTAGGAACTCAGATAGTCAGACATTTAACATTCCCGTCTCTAAAAATGATTGTCATAGACATTCTTTCTTCCCTAGCACTGCTAAATTGCGGAATAAATTGAATCCTAATATCAGAAGTAGCGAAAGTGTTGACAATCTTAAACATAAGCTACAATATGAAATACTTAAATCTTCATATAGGCCTAATTATTTTTTGGGGGTTTTTTTTGGCGTATTGACGGTTATACTCAACCCTGTTGAGTTCTGTCAGTTTATTTAAAGAAGAAGAAGATACTTTGAATATGCATGTAAGATAGATTTATTTATCATCAATTATATGAATAATGATACTGATTTTTAACATAAATTAAATAGAAATCGAATAATCTCTACCGGGTTATCTTGGATCATAAGCGTACTTATAGACCAAGACAAAGTTGTAATAATAATAGACATCTAAAGATTTCACCTATCTAAAATGTCAAGAAAAGTTTCATATTTCTAAGTCAAAACTAAATATAATACAGATTCATGAGCGTACTCCATGTACAGATTAGTCATGTATTTCATGTTAATAAAGAATAATACAAAAGTATATTAAATATGCTTTTGTACAATTATATGTGTATCTCATTGTTTCATTGCCAAGTTGCACACCATCTTGGACTTGAAAATAAATAAGTAAAGTAAAGTTATTCCACTATTATTCCTTGCACTTTTCCTTGCTCTTGGAAGGTGGTAATGAATGAATGTGCATATTTCAAAAATATATCAATTTTTAAAATATTCATAGCTTGGTTCATGATAAACATTGGATTCATAAAGAAACCCAAATATTACTTAAGTATGTGCCAATAACAACAGTGATAAGTGGTAATGCCTTGATCAACCATGGAAATACTCTGTTTTGACAAAACAACATTTTCAACAGGAATCTTTCTATATACAAACGAGATGTACATTTCTAATTAGAGCTTCAGAAGAGTTAGCTTTATTGATCAGTACTCTAAAATACAAGAAGAAAAATACAGGACTGGATACTTCTCTTATTTATTGCAAAAAGAAAAAGAACAGAAAATTAAACAGCAACACAAAAAACGACAAACAAACAAACAAAAAACAACAAAAACAACAACTCATAGAAATAAATTTCAATCTTTAAATGATATAAAATTAAAGAATTATAATATGAATCAGCACCATAAGCTATGTACATGAAATTATATTAATCATCTCTGAAAAGAAAATATTTCCTCTGCTGGAAAGACAAAAAGACACCCACTCACACAAATTATGCAATAGAGTCATGGTATATGAAGGTAAATGCTAATGCTTTCTGAAAGGAAGAGAACAAAGAGATGACAAAAAGCTTATGTCATAGAAAAGCAAGGATAAATGTAGAACTTGTTTTTGGAAAAAAAACAACAACATACATGTATATGTGTGGGTCCAGGCGAAAAACCTAGCTAAAGTTGCCAGGTTTATTTCTTGCATAGGGGCGGCTATCAAAGTCCAAATTGGACTAAACCAAAGGTTTTGAGGTTTTACCACATTCGAATTCTTAAACTTGTTGTGCTTGTTTTGAAACCATTTTAACTATGACTAAAAGTATTTATTTTAATTTTTTTGTAACACCAATTCTCTTTACAAAATTCCTGCTATAGTGATTTCTCAGTTTAAGGTTTGTGAACCCAGCTGTACTAAAATAATCATATCTCAGGTTCTAAATATTATAATTGGATGAAATAAAGTGCAAAATGCTCAGAAATAATTTGATGTTCTTTGCCAACCATCAGTTTCATTTTAAAGATTTTGAAGTTATGCTGGATTCTTGACTGGACCCACACATATGAGAATCCCAACTAGAGGTGGTTGTAAACCTTGTGCGAGTTTAACTTATATCCGATGAAAAGTGTTATTTTTTATAAATGGTATGAATGTACATCATTTGATGCAGACAATGCATGTTCAAAAAAAGACTTAAAATTTCTGTAGTGGAATCAATAGCAACGATTTTGTAATACCCTGGCTATTGACTCAATAACAGATTTGACATTCTTTTAGGGGATTACTTGCTGCTTCATTCCTTTGGTTTTCAATTCTCCATTCATTTGCTTATCAAATTCCATCAACTATGATTATCTTAATCAGGGCTTTAAATTTAAATGTCATGTTACCCAGGGATATTATGCAATTTAACCACGAGTCTCTGATGGGACCTACTGCAAGAGCTATCACACCTCCATTGACAACTTTTTAAAAAGATAATGATAATAGGTTGATTATTATAGGATTTTTGAATGCTGAGTCATTAAGGAACATAGAAAAGTAGTTGGGAACCTCTAATTGAAATAAGAAAGGTCATTCATTTACTGCCAGGATCAAATCAAAGGCAGCATATACCATTATTTCTAAAGGCATACACTTAACTTAATATTGATAGCCTCAGAGTGAATCATCATTGTGCACATATAAGGACTGTCATTAAAAAATGAACATTCTGTTCTGCTGCGAATATGAATACTGCAGCACATCAGGTCTACTTAGGCCTAACAAGCTGCAGTTGTCATGATGACAGCAGTGTTATTTGATAATGCAAAAAATATATTATTTTCATTATTACATTGAGTTGTCTTTGTACATTTTACAAGAAAATACGAAAAAGCAAAACTGCATAAGTTGTAGAACCACAAAAGTGTTTCTAAGTTTGGTTTAAAGGGAAAACCAAATGGAAGTGTAAGATTTCATACATGCGTGGACGATAAACTTTCAAGAGCCAGATTCTATGTTTGGTCTAAAGAGAAAAACAGATGGAAGGGTTAGATTTCATACACACGTGGAAGATAAATTATACCTTCGAGAGTCAGATTCTAAGTTTGCCTTTAAGAGAAAACCAAATGGAAGTATAAGATTTCATTTACCCTGACAACATATTAAACTTAGAGTCATTGTCCTGATAGCGGCCATACCCCACTTTGCGTTCACAGGGGTGGTAGTTTATTTGAATAAAAAAAAAAGAGTATATGGATGCAGAGCATGCAGTAAGCACAAAACAAGTGTGTGTTGTTGATAGTACATATACTTTGAGTTATATAATGTAACGTCAATAGAATCATTCAACTTTTAACCTTTGGTAATTTTTAGAGTGTTTCAACTAGGTCACGACACAGATAGCTGTGGATTATGCTGAAATTTAAGTCAACGGGAGGAAGGAGAGCAGACACATCAAAAGGAGAGAGTAAGAGTACGTGGGAAGGACAACACTGGAAATGGTGAATGATGGAAAAAGAGGGAGAGGACGCCCCAAAACAAGATGGATAGACAGTCAAGAGTGACATGAAGGAATTGGACCTGGAAGAAGTCAGTGCAATGGATCAGAAAACTTGGAGAAGTGGCATTCAATATAGCAACTCTGCAGATTGCGGGACAGGCTGGAGGAAGAAGAGGAAGGAGAGTGCTTAATAGGCCGCTTAGGAAGGAAGAAGGGGACAGCGATGCTAGACACCAAAGGGCAAAAAGGGTAAACACCCAAAAAAACTCTTGTAGATATTCATAGGTCAACAAGAGTTAATAATAATCATGTAAATAAATCTTTTATATCTGTACAACAATTTCAATTTGTGACCATGGAGAGGATATATATATATATATGAATAACTATAAAAGTAATGATCAGATAATAGTGCAAAGAAAAAATAATTGAAAGAAAACCTCAGAACACTGGTTCTACTATGTTGGTATTGCCGTAATGTTTCAAATGAGTTACTGATGAAGTAAACTATTCTTTTTCTGAATAATATTAAGGCAATCCATAGAAATCCAAATTTATAAATTCAATTTGCTCCATGCAATAATAAATATATAAACCATTTTGAAATAAATGTTTTCTTCAAATATCCCAAAACTTTTGTAATGACTTACAACTATTTTTATTTTAAACATTAACAATGTCTTTCATATTCAAAATATGCATTTTAAGTGCAGAATATCGATTTACACAGCAGCATTTCAACTCCATTCATCACTGAGAGAGATTTACTTTATCTTTGAGAGGGTAGATACCTTGGCGATGATTTCATTGATTGTATGTATCATATAAATATCTTTGAAAGGAAGGATCTTCCTTTGTAAGAGTGAATTAATAGCTGTGAGTTACAATACTGAAGAACGACTAGGGAAAGAATGAATTGTATGGAAAACAATACGGTAACATACATTCATGATTGGCAAAGTTATTTCATTTTACTTAATAAAACGTACAATGATAAGTTATGATCATGAATTCAAAGAAAATTTTCTTCTTCCTTACTTTTCATCACTAATAACCAATTTCGAAACTGGCCTGGGTGAAACATTACAACAAATTTGATGAGAAAAGTTACTTTAATTCATCCCCCATATCATTGATAAAATACTAAATGTGCTACATACCAACATTAAGACAAGAGGTAATAGCTCTGAATGGTGATGATATTGTGACTATATGAAATGCTAAGCATGCCAGCATTTATCACAGCTTAAATGAGAACAAAACATTAATATATTTATAGACCTTACCCTGTGAACATTAAATAACTATTCAAACAAAAACAATCTTCTTGAAACATTAGAGGAGCACTATTTCAAAACATGAATACATCGGCAGACATGCTAACCTTGACTAGTGACATAAAAGAATAATAACCAAATATTTTATGGAGATTTTGGAATCCGTAAAGATATTGAGAATATAAGTTAAAAACCCTTATAATATGACTTTTAATCAACATAAGACCAAACAAAAAAAGTTTGAACTAAAAGGAAAATAAAAAATAATAAAACCTTTTTAAGCAGTCTACATACTATCAGAAATGGAAAAAGTAATTTGTTTGGACTGATTTGTTTCTGGTCAGAGCTACTGTGCAAAGGATCTATGGTAATTTCAAGTACTATTGACACCATACAAGGTTCAGATGACTGAAATAGGGGGTTGGGGGGTTGGATATTGATGGCATTCAGAAGATGGGGAGATTCCCTTCAAACCAATGGCCTCCCAACAAGATTGGGAGGGTTGGTGGTATGTCTCGTCTGCATTGGCCATAATGAACATGAATTGAGGGAAAATCCTAACCTTTTTATTAGATAATAAAAACTTTTTAAAAAATTAAAAAATAAACAAATCTAAAACAAAATCGAGAGCATTGTTTGACATAATATATCACCCACATCACAAGCCTTTCAATAAAATAACAAAACCCCATCTCGTTCCTCAAAACAAAATAAATGAGTATAAAATACTATACAAATTACCTGGGAGTTAATTTTCAACCATTCAATATAACTCATCTTTAACTATCTATTTATATGGCTGCTAGGCTGACAACTGTGATTCACCAAATGTTTTCCACAGCTGTGCTTGGGTAATAATTATCAGGTTAATAACCGTGGCTATTTATAAACCTTGGAAAGGAACCATTATTTATTATTGATTCCATTGTTGTGTTCTTGTTGCAGTCAGCTTGGGATTTATTGGAAAAGTAATTACTTGTGAAAGGAATAATAATAAAAATAATAATAATAATAAAAATAATAATAATAATAATTGAAAAATATATATAAAGCAAATTGGAGAAAAAACAACAACATAGATTTTAGAGGTTTTTCAGATCAAATGTACAAAAAGCCACTTCAACAGTCCTATTGCATATCTCCACATACTTCAAAGGTAAACAAATGCACATTACCCTATTGGGCACTATATAGGCATATCATGCATCAATGAATAAATTTGATCAGGGAAAAATATAAAAAGAAACATGCACAGTATGATATATTACTTCAATTGGATTTCTCATAATTTGTACATAATTTGTAGAGATGAAAAAATATTCCCTCTCTTGTTTAAAGATGAAAACTTGAAATGATCACATAATAGTAAAATGATTAAATCAAATCTTTTTCCAAATTTACAAAATATATTATGACAATTTATATGCAATAGTAGTATTCATTGAATTAAAAGAAAAATGCTATGATGCAGTTAATCAAATACATATTATTTATATGATAAAATATCTTTGACCTCAGAGAGAGAGATCGTTGTTGGCAAGAAATTCAAATAATTAAGATAAATAGAGTCAAAGACTAATATAAATCAATGCACGATGAGACAAAGCTGGCTGATTTGGAAAATACACCTTTGACCTCAAATGATTTTAAAAAAAAACGAAAAAAAAACAAGTTCATAATGATGATTGATTCAGAACTCCATTAATCATTCAAGGTTGAATTAGTTCCAAAGATCAGTTATTTTTGTACATTAAATTAATGCTAGTAGTAGTAATGAGAGAAAAGTGACTATTTTGCAAAAGAAATGGTCAAAAACATTTCCATATTGATTGGACATGAAGTCTTATTTAAAATAAAACTTGATAAATTTTGAGCTTCACCTGTAGTGAAGTGAACCTGTTTTAAAGGCCAATGTTTTGTCATTTCCACATAGCAACATTCTCAGTAGAAGAAATGAAACAAAATGAGTAAAAAAGTAAAAAGAAAAGAAAAATAACATAGATAATTTTAAAATAAACTACAATGTAAGAAAAATAGAAAAATAAAAAAAACTTGTAATGCAATTATAAAAACTTGAATAACGGCACTCTTGGATCCTTTGAGTAGCTTTTAGTTTCTATATCTTGAAGAAAAAATTCCCCCATTAAAAGAAGAAAAAAAGGTGAAAACTATCAACAACAAAAAAAACCCAAGCAAAAAACAAAGTATGTCAATTGAAATAAGCAGATCTGAAATTAAAACCATCACAAATATTAGGCCTGTGCCATGTTCAAGGTAAATAGTACTTCCATTAATCTCCAAAGAATGAAACGGCATTTTCAGCCATTAATTTCAGGAAAAAACTAATTCTCGTACATCCGAATCATGAAAGCCAGACGTATCAAAAGTTGAGCGAGAGTTTGAGAAGAAATTGCATGTATTGGTGGAGGAGGGGGATATAGCAGACAGACGTGGCAAGCCAATGTTGAATGATTCGACACGTCGACCAGCCTATTGGATAGATCAGCGTTGCTAGGACTTATGCTGGTCACAGGCTGATCCATTTCCGGCTGGCACTGTTGATTTGGAGGGATCTGTGCTTGGAGTTTTTGAATCTGGATTAACGAGAAAAAGATGAGATGAACAAATTTAATATTTTCTATTCAGAGCAATGTGGATCTATCTATGAACATTTCTTTCTAAACAAAAAAAATAGGAGTATTTATTTATGGACAGGGCTGAGGAAGGTTGCCCTACGCCGAGTCGGACGGAGAGCTGTTGCTTTAGGACTACCTCCTCCTGGTTACAGAGGGATAAATAATTAAGATGTAATACATGTATCCATTAAATCATTTCTGTATTCATTACACAAGTTCCCTGGCAAGCCTTTATATTCCAGTCTTA
This sequence comes from Aegires albopunctatus, assembly GCA_032466395.1. Lineage (NCBI taxonomy): Eukaryota > Metazoa > Mollusca > Gastropoda > Nudibranchia > Aegiretidae > Aegires > Aegires albopunctatus. The sequence continues at coordinate 8,333 of JASKDV010207777.1, forward strand.
CTCACATCTTTCAATAGGATAAAGGCACTTTCCTGCAAGTTTTGACTCTACCTACAGCCAGGTATTCATTTTCAAAGTGAATACCTTGAGGAAAATGGATGTAAGGAGATATTCTCAAGTATTCAATGTGGTGCCCTGCTAGGAATTGAAGCTGGGATATTTTAATAACCAGCCCAAATGGCTTTTTTTAAGACTACAATGCTGCAATTTGTGGAATGAGATTTTAATTTTTAAAAGAAGATTATCTTAATCTATTTGTGCATTCATCACTCCATGAGTGAGAGACTTTCTTCATTACATTTATCATTTTCACAGGGGCAAATAAGACCATCATAACCCCCCAACCCTCCCCATCCCCCTTCCTTAAAAAACAAAACAAAAACAACAACAACAAACCAAAATCAAAACCAAAGTTCACTTGAAGCAGTTAACAAAATTTGACTCTATGCTTTTTGACATTATTTGTGCAAACTTAAAAAACACAAATTGTTTAAGAGTTAAAAAAAACTCTTCAATATTTTGGCAACACTATAATAAACATAGGATTTTCAACTTAAATGTAAAATCAGTCCTGTTGACAGATTTTGGCAACACGATAATATACTTTGTATTTTCAACTTAAATGTAAAATCAGCCCTGTTGACGGATTTTGGCAACACAAAAATCAACTTAGGATTTTCAACTCAAATGTAAAATCAGTCCTGTTGTACGGATGTAAAACATGGAATGCGTCCTAGACCTGCATAAAAAGGATACAAGCCTTCATCAACAAATGCCTGCAAAGACTACGCAAGATACGATGGATGGACAAGATCACTAATGAGGAAGTTTGGAGACGAACAAAACAGAGTGCTGTTAAAGATGAAACTGGAAAGAGAAGTTGGCGATGGATAGGACACGCTCTTAGAAAGCAAGGCAACATAATTACTAAGAAGGTACTGGATTGGAATCCTCAGGGCAAGGGATAGGCCACGAGGGTCCTGGAGAAGACTCCGAGAGAGTGATGTACTAAGAAGGGGAAAGATGTGGAATGCTGTCAAGAACCTGGCTCAAGATAGGGAGGGATGGAAAGTGTTTGTCGGTGGCCTATACATTGATCTAGGGTGAGAAAGGTGATGATGATGATGATAATCAAAATTATCATTCACCCAAATATTTTGTTCATGAGAGTTCTTTTGATGCCAGTCTTATTATTCTATTTACCGGCTTTAGATATCATCTATTCCTCTAGTTCACAAATTGCTCAATGGTCCCTTTCAGAGTATGTGTACTACTTACGAAAGGTGTTTAGAGTTAGGTACAGAACAATAATTTTAACTTTGAAAGAGGGTTGTCAGGGGCCTAGTGGACAACACAGTTCCAACACAAGAAAACTCAAGCGGAACTCATCACCGACAGCTGTCGACTGGGAATCATTTCCAGCAAGGAGCAAAATTTCTCTATAACCATGTCATTGGCGATGTGTCCTTAGGTAAGACAATTTTGTCCCGCTTACCTCACTCCTCAGGTGTGAATGAGTACCTGGTCTTTAAGACAGCGTTGTCTGTGGCTGAATAAAGTAATCGCACCTAACAGGATGCAAGTCTTATCCTATGTGTTTATGTGTTGCTGGCAGTCAGGGGAGTATATAGTCATTGTGAAGCGCCATGAGTATAGCCATGCAGTGGATATGTGCGCTATATAAGAATGACTTTTACCGTTACTTTTTTTGTACATTAAAAGTTTTATATGGAGAAATACCGACAGAAATAAAAGCCAAAAAAACAACAACAAACAAACAAACGAACAAACAAACAAAAAACTCAAAAAACCTACAAACAGAACTAAATGAAAAAAACAGAATAAAAAGTCCACAAATAAAGATCATCGTCTATTTGCTTTACCTCCAACAGAGAGCTTCTCTAAGGAGTAATCGATGCCTGCTGAGCTGTGAGAGGAGATGGGAGCATCCAGGATATCGGGCATGGCATTGCGCCGCCCAGTGCGTCCGGTGTTGATGAAATCTTCTACAGCCACACCACTGTCCATGGTGTCTGAAGGGCAGTCTTGGGGGGATGCCTGGACAGCGGAATGAAAGAAAGATAAAGAAAAACTGACATTGAGTATAAATAATTTGGTTTGTAGGAAAATAAATAATAAGAAGG